>JASXSY010002073.1:0-61880 GCA_034509805.1 Sipha maydis
ATTTGTATGTATAATACACACACGCGAACGGGATCGACGGGGATCAAGTTTTACTGAATAAGAAAATCCGGGGAGAAATAGCGCACCGTCGATTTAGAACGTACAATATAATAAACCGTCGCAACAATCGAATATATAAATATAAATATATTTTCAGTTGACGTTTTGTGTTTGCCAAGGACGGTTGTTGATTGTTTCTTTCGCTCACTTATCGCCCATACATATTAACCGGCCTTTGAAATCAACAATTTGATTTAGTGCACGTATATTATAATTGTTTTTAGTTCGCCTTTACCTTATACTCTATTTTCAATAATTAAGTGATTTAGATTACGGTATCATAAGTATAATGTTGTGTAACTCGTGCAACAAAGACATTTTTGATGATGATGTCATAACTTGCTCTATATACAATGAATATTACCACTTTATGTGTGCTGAGCTGGAAGAATCCACATTTCGAAAAATGACAAAATTAATAAAATCTAAGTGGACTTGCAGTAAATGCAAGTTGAATGATAAACATAAATCTCCATCGGTCAATGCAGCACAGATAAAAAAACCCTTTCTCAACATTACTAACGAATATTTTTATAACCTTACTGATTCAGTGAACTTTATGAGTGGAAAATCTGACAGCCTTTCAATACACTAGAACAAAAGGCTATTGACAATTTTATTACAATTATGGGTGTACCGGAAATCAAAGATGAAAACTGTGTAGATACAGCAAAAATAATCGTAGAAAAATTGGGGATGAATACAACGGTTATTAAGGCATTTCGTGTTCCTTCAAAACTCATGAATAAACTCAAGAAACTTGTAGCCGAGTTGAACACTCGTCAATGCAGCAGTAATATCATAATCAACTTGAGGAAGACAAAACCGATAGCAAACACGTTTCACGAAAAATGGGGGAAAAAACCAATTAATGTAAACAGTTATCTTACTATCTTTAAGAGGAAATTGCTTTTAAAACTAAGTGTTTTGCTTGCGAAGCCGATTATAAATTTTTTTGGATTAAAGACACAAAAGTATTTATTAAAAAAAAAATTAAGACCATAAGACAATCTTAATATAAAACGAAACCTCCTTAACCAAATTAAAGTAATTTCCAAAAAAAAGTTAATAAATCAATCCTATTCTATTAAATATTGTTTTTGTCATGGAAAATTTTAATAAAATCACTGAAACTCACAAATAGAACGAATTATTTTGAGTCATTTTCTGAATACGGATCGTATGTAAATAACTATGATAAATCTCTTTTAAATGTTTTATGTTTAAACATAAGAAGTGCTAATGCTAATTTTGACGAACTACTTTTATTTCTAGAAAATTATGCGAATAGTAAAAAACTTGATGTCATAGTTTTAACTGAGACTTGGCATGACTCACGTTTTGTCACTATTTTATACCTGGTTATAGTTTACATTTTTCAAGTACAAAAAAAAACCAAAATTATGGTATAATAATTTTTTGTGAAAAATCACATAAATGCGTATTTTTATAACTATGATTTTTTAGCATATAATATTGTAAAACTATCTCTAAAAATCAATAATTTGCCTATTATAGTAATATGTGTATGCAGGTCTCCCTCGTCTAACTATATTGGTTTTATTAACTCGTTAAAATAATGTTTTAATAATTTAAATTTAAATTCAAGAATAATTATCTTAATTGAGTTAATAAATATTAATATAATTAGTATATAAACGGTTAATAATTATGAGTATCTAGATCTTTTATGTAAAAGCAGTTTCAGTTCCTTTATAAATATATTTACAAGATTATCAGTAGATTAACAACATTAGTGATTAGGTCATGTTTTCATTAAAGACAATAATAATTCACCAATGGATATAAACGCAAGTGTCTTACTACCCAATCGGAAATTTACAACGGGCATAACACTGCGCCAGTACTGCCTAATACTGTGTGTAGGCAACCGACGCCTTTACGACCTTTCTTTTAATATACACGAATTTAACGTTGAGTTGTCGCTTTACTCGTAAGCCGTATTAATCGCCATCGAAATTCAAACACAGCCCGTAAAATGCCAGTACTCCGCCAACATTGACTCAACTACGGCAAACACTGTCTGGCCTTTGCTAGCATATCAACTGATGCCCGTAATATACCCGTATTCCGCCAACGTTGGCACAACTACGACAAACACTGGCTGGCCGTTGCTCCCAATTGAAACAGCCCGTAAAATGCCAGTACTCCGCCAACATTGACTCAACTACGGCAAACACTGGCTGGCCTTTGCTAGCATATCAACTGATGCCCGTAATATACCCGTATTCCGCCAACGTTGGCACATCTACGATAAACCCTAGCTGGCCTTTACTAACATATTTATCGTAGTCCGTAATATACCAGTACTAAATCAGCACTAAGCTACCAGTACTGGTGTAGTACTGGATAAAACTATGGCCAGTACTGTACCGGTAAGGGCCAGCCAACTGTTGGCAGCCAGTACAGTCGCAGTACTGCGCCTTTTGTGAGTGTCGGCGTAACTCATAATTTTCCGATTGGGATAGAATGTAATAAAATATTTAGTAATTTATTGAATAATTGTACTTACTATTTTTTTATTATACTATCAATTCATTATGCTATTACATGTATTTATGTAAATATCAATAATTATTAATTATATTGTTCTAATATAATATGTACTACTTAGATATAGCTTACAATAAATTATATAACATTTTGTAAATAACAATACATTGTAAGATTACTTATGGATTTATATTACAAAATATTAAGTTATACTTAATATATAATATTTGAATGGTATAATTAAAACATGATTTTTATGAAGGGGAAGAGGTTTTGCATAAAAAATTCACTGAACTATTCAATTTTTATTAATTCTTTCCCCACCATTTACATACCATGCATATTACACTTCAGGGTTTATAATAACCCTATATAGTAGTATGTATTTCGATTTAATATAAACGTATATTAAATTATCACACAATGTGATATGTTCTATATAGTTTAAATACTTTCATTATTCATTATTATTACAGTTTATTAATATTTATAATTTAACAGTCGTAAAAATGATCAACAAAAAGAAAATATGTGGAGGAATACGGACATATGTAACGTGCGTCACTAGGGTGATTCTTAAAAAAAATTATTATTTCTTTTTGCGGCAACCACCTATTTTTCGTTAATACCCAATATAAAATTAAGTTCAAATTTTGAAATCAATTGTTTAATTTTAAGCCATGCGCCCCTATAGGGATTATAGAGATTATAGGGATTATATCAAAATCTCTTAATTTTAGGCTATAAATATTTTTTTTTTAAACTAAAAAAACATTACATTTCAAATATCAAATAATTTATAATTGACATAGTTACATTTTTTTTTACAAAAAATTAGTAAATGCTCAAAAAATCTGACCAAACCGTTTTTAATTGTTTTATTTTATTTTTTATACCATTCGAACGGTTCAAAATACAATAAAACTACATATGTAAAAAAATATTTGAAATTAAATTGATTATTACAACGTTTAAAAATAATTACTATTTTTTTTAGTCAAATTTTTTTTTTTTTAATGTTTCCTTTTTGCAGTCAGAAAATATTGCTCTGTAATCACTCACAATTTGTAACATATTATTTTTGTTCTTCATTGGTGGTGAGTATTAAATTATATTCTTCAATCAACTTTATTCTCGTCTCAGCTGTATCTTTGACAGTTTTCAGTTTAAAGACCAATTTGATGAGTCATTTAAAAGAAATTCTGTATCTCAGTTAAATCTTCTTCTTCGGTAAACTCGGCCAATATATCTATCCCGACACACATCCTTGCCTCCAGTTTTCTCTATCCGCTGCCTTTATCCTTCAGTCTACAGTTGAAACGAAAAATTAAATTCCGTTTTTCACAAATTTCAGAATTTCTGATTCTTTTAAATTTAATCGTTTAATTTTTATATTTTTATGTATTTTGTTAATTTTTTTTTTTTTTTAAACTTCAAAGATTAGATACCATAGATGATTTCGACATTTATGCAGTTCTACTTAAGATATATTATTATCAATTGAACTATAGTTATAACATTTTATATAGCGCGATTGCAGCAGAAGGCGTTTTAACCCATGCTTCAATATAAATTATTATTATAAATATACTAATTTCATAAATATGATGTTTGCACAAAAAATAAATTTTTTTTTTCCTAAAGACGTTCTAACAATACACAACTATCCCCATCAATAATTTTTAATTGTAATTACTTTAACAAGCTTTAATTTAATTTTGAATATTCCATTCCATTGAAGTTTTGTAAATAATTTCTGTGTATTCATTGTTTGTTTCATTTTGTAAAGCAGGAACATTAAGATCTTTTTCTATAGTACAATTCGAAATTTATGTGGGTAACCTATCAATAATATATTTTTTGACCGAATTAGGAAGTAGTTTGCCATCCCAGTGTAGAACAAAAGCCTGAAGATCACTTTCTTGAAATTTATCTTTAATAAAATTTGCTCTCTCCTTTTGTAAAATCTGTCGACATAAATTCAACGTTTTATGTTCTATTTATGACAAAATTCTCCAAATATTTTTCTAGAACTTCTACTTCGGCCATGTTTATATGAATCGATCTTCTTTAATTTATTTTACAGGTGTCTAGTGCAAAACTTGTTTTGTAGTAATAATATTCTTATGTCCTCTTACTTGATTTAATGATGAAGACTCAATATCTATTACCATGGAACTGAAAGATACGTCTATCTTTAAGTCACTAGAAGAGTCGTTTATCTCCAAGTCACTCGGTATTTGTTTATTTCAATTAAATTTTCTAAAAAAAAGAATAGAGGAATGTTATTTCATTAATTAAATCAAATATAAAAGCATAATTTAACATTTACAATAACCTTCAGTTTGAGCACTTTATTTTTGTCTTGCAAATGTTTCATTTTTTTGTTCTGTAGAAAGTTCTTCTTTTCGCATATTAGTTATATCAATACTAAAAATAAATCCTATACGTTTTTTTTGGTTTATTAATTAAAAATAATCTATTTGTTTCGATTTTTAACATTTGTAGAGCATCCACATGATCTATATCGAATAAATTATTACATTTTAAAATAAACAGCTCTTCATGTTCTTTATGACTTGCTGTATTTTTTGAGGCATGCTATTAAAGTGTTCTCCACTCATCATATAAAGATTCGACTTTAGATATATTAATACAGTATTTTTCTAACTATACTGGAATACGAGTCTCTCTCAAAAAACTAACACTTCTCGAATAATTAATCTAGCATTTTTACAAAGATTCTATTTTATGACTCAAAATAAAAAAACAAAGTATTTCATATTTGTAAATTTGACGGTAATTTACTTCCTGTTATTTTATTTTAATGTTTATTGGTTAAATACATTTTTTCTCGTAAAATTTAGAAAACATTGTTCAACGGAAAATATGTACAAGAGTTTACATTATTCTGAAATATTTTTTGTTTATTTATAAATGTAATCCAAAATATACACCACTTGGGTAGATAATAGGGTATCATGTTAAATAGTATCGAAAACCTTTACCAAATCTATGAAAAAGGCAATTGTTTTTAGATTATTATCAAGAGAATCGTATATATACGTAATTGAGTAGCATGATATAACGTATTTTCAGTGCTAAGGCCAGGTCGAAATCTGTATTGGTTCTTAAAATGTAAGTTATTTTTCTTTAGATAAGAAATTAGCCTTGATTTAATTATTTTTTCGAATATTTTGGAAAAGTCGGTTAAGATAGATATAGGTCTATAGTTACTTATCGTTTTATGGTCATCATAGTGGCTTAATAATTGTAATTTTAAAGTTATCGGGGAAAATACTGTTTTGTATACTCAAATTATAAATATAAACAAGTGAAGTAATAATTACTTCATAAATACTTTTAATAATTTTTACTGTTATTCTATCATAACCGGTAACAGTATCATCATTAAAGATTTCTATAATTTGTCTTATCTCCGCGATTCATCAATTTTTTCTAGAAAAATGTATCAAAAGAACATAGAATATTATTATCACACTTACTTAAAACATACTTTGCACACGTTTCACTTATAACATTCTTAGATTTGAAGTTTTATTACATTTTTTAGCCACATTTTTACCAACATCGGTAAAATATTTATTAAACACATTTGAAGCTTCTTTAGGATTATCATTAATATTATATGTAATATCATTAATATACATGGTTTTGATTGTATCATTGTATTTTAATTTGCAACCAGTAATTTTATTAACCAATTTCCACGTTAATTTAGGATTATACGATACTTTTTTGAATTTGTTATTATAAAATTTAATTGTAGTGAGCCTTAAAAGATTTGTGAATGTATTTTCGTATTTTTATAGTATGATACAAGATTGATATTGTTTGGAATTTTTTGCACTTCATTGAAATATATTATTTGTGATGTTTTGAGCATAATAAACTTTTGGTCAATTCCTTCAATTGTTTAATTTTAGAATTTATATTTTTAGTTATTGATGATTCATTCATGGCTTTCATAACTATATTTTGAAAATCAGTAATACAACCATTTACAGAATTAGATTCGTATATTTTAGTCCATCAAAATTAGTTTGAGTTTATTACATTGATAGTACTAATAATATTTTAAAATTTTACAGGTATAGGAATTATTACTACAATTGAACAATGGTCAATTATATCTGTTAAAATATATATTTATAAGTAAAATACAACTTAAGAATCACCTATAAAAAAAATAAAAAATTTTAAGCGCATTGGCATATACAATTTAAATGTCGTGTTCCTTATTTCCATTTTCTATATTAATATTAAAGCGTGTATGATTTGTATATAATTTCAATATTAAGTATTGAAAAATCGTTCACGAAATTTTTTTATCTGTTATTTGTTATGTATATAAAATATAGATGATACATATTTGGTTATGTAGGCGTGTGTTTACAATAATTTAAGGTATCATATCGGAAATCGAATTTGTGTTGTTTCATAAATTTCAAATCAAATAAGTTATTAAAAATGTAATTCGGTGTATCGATACATTTAAGTAACCTTGATTGATTGAGTTTTGGAAAAGTATATTTACTAACATTTTGCAAACTTGGTTTATACTTTTTTATCATATTCGTATATTATTGTGATGACTGAGGACAACCGAATTAATTTACCCTAGATTTAAAAAATCCTATAACGACTCTGAGCAAAACTGTCATTGAGGTCTTAACTTTCCAGACCTTGAGCTTCATAATAAAATACTTCATTTTATATTTTGATCATAGACATATTTATACTTTCATGACTATATACGAAGGACATACATTTTGTCAGATATCATCTGTATAGATTACAGATAGTTAAGATAATAAAATTTGGACTGAGACAAGAAAAGGTTCTATGCAATTTGTATTATTCATAAATGTTAAAATACCTATATATTACCTTAAATCACATTTACAATCATTATTTGTTCATTGCATTTATTAACCATTGTGTTCGCTATAAGCTATTTTATTTCTATTTACAAAAATTCAAACCTTAATGAACTATTTTTTCCTCCATTTTTGCAAATAATATACAAATTTTCGTTCGAGTAAAAACAATTTTTCTATTTTATTCTATTGCGCACGGCAATTTTTAATGTGATCAAAATGTGTTGCGTTTATATATCTAACAATCCGCTGTACCATATAAGATACGATTTTTATGCTAAACATAGCGGCACCTGAAGAAATGCTACCCAAAGGCTAAAATAATATAATGTAATTTTAAAAGTATATATTAATTATTAACTATAACACTTAAGCTAGTAAACATTATTAAAATTATTTTACAAAATTTAAATACTATTTTATATGACAGTATAGCTGACTACAGTATCAAAATTGTATTCTTGGTGTTATCGTGTTACGTACGTTAACACTGTTAAATAAATAACACCAAGAGATATGCAAGTATGGCAAATCAAGAATGTATATATTTAAAAAAAATTTTTGGTGCATAAATGTGTTATTTTAAATCAGCTTTGACAAAATGGCCTTTGGCTGACATTTGACATTATTCTTTTTTTTTGTATAGTCTTAATTATATTTTATATAAGTACAATAGTTTTCTTACAATCATGTTAATAGTTTTACATTAAATTCTAAATTTTTATTTCTTTAATGAAATGTAGTAACTGCTTAATGGCTGGTTCATTCGGACCTAAGGACTGATAGAGGAATACTAGAACGTTGTATTTTAATTTGGCAGCTTTATTGTGTCTGAATTCGACAAATACATGCTTAATTGTTCGATTGACACACGTTGTACACTTGGTTTGCTCTTCTTTGATAAATTAATTTAGTATATATAAGGAATAAGTGGCGCCGAACCAACCAATCAGGAGGGGCGGCTGCCCCCCCCTTTATAAGGTGGTGGGTAAGTGGGTATGTTGATGGGTAGCCAAGACACGGTGTGGTACACTGGTCATATTTCATATTGTTAACAATAAATCATAAATTGACAATTGTTAATAATATGTTACTAGTGATATACTCGTAGGTCCGTTTCACAGCCGTGCGAATGGCGTATCGTACGCACGTTTTTCGATATACATTATTTAAGTAGCTTTAATATATAATTTTGTTATAGAAGAAAAAATTGTAATTTACGAGTGAGATAGACAATTCGGTGATGTTCTATAAGAATTATCCATGATTTTATATATTATATAAATATATTTATAAGCCTAATGTATAAATAGAACCAAAACAAAACTGCTATAATACCTTCTGTCTACCCAGTCCCCACAACCATGACCAACCGTTCATTATTATTACCAAATTAAAAATAAAAATTATTTTATCGACATTCACGTTCCTAATTATGTTTGTAATCGTGACCCGTGGATAATATTGAAAATGTAATTACTGTTGTTGTGACCAAAGGCGCCAGGTTTTGAAAATGTCATGAGGGGCTCACTATTTTATAAACACGTCATGTACAGTTTAACAAAAATAATTTAATTTTCCTTAAATTGACCGTTAAATAATTAGTAAAATATAGTTATTTGTTGTTTTGTATGTTATAACATTTTAATAGTGTTAGTAAATTCAATTTAAATCATAAAAAACCACAATACAAAAATTAAAAAATACCAATTTCATTTTGAAAGTTACATGCCTTATATAAAAAATGTATTTTCTCAATTAATTTATTATGAATAAAATTAGTATTTTGAGGGCATTTTACAATTTGAAAACCGTGGGGGGCTGCAGCCCCCGAGCCCCCTTGTACTTGGCGCCCCTGGTTGTGACTTCTGAGCGTTTTAAACTTAAAATTAAAAACTGAATCTGTCCTACTCACGTCCTACACTCCTACTTCTTACAGTCTTACGTAATTCATATTTTAATATTAACTATTAGTTTATTTTTTACCAATATAATATTCTGTGGTGCGAATAAAATTTAAAATGTCAAAAAATAATCACAAATGTTTGTGCCGTAAAAAAAAAGGAGTTCTGAATTCCACAAATTGGACTCGCCATATTACGTCGTGTAAGATAATGAAAAATAAAAACACATGCTCCGATATTTCTTTGTTTTTTAAAATACCAGCAACGGTCACAGCTTCAAATAGTTCAAATAATGAATTAAACACAACGAAATGACAGCGACTTGGTAAGTTGTTATTGTTTTTAATTATTATTGTTCATTTTATAATTTAAAAAAATAAAAAATGTATTAAAAAATAATAAACTGGAATTTTGATAAATTAATCGATTTTGGAACAAAAAATTACTCTTCTATACGTAAATTAAAAAATAATAATGTAGGTTTTAAGTTAGTAAATCATTGTGTAAATTGATTAAATTTGGCGAGTAAGATGGGCATTTATCTACTCGTACAATCTACACCCCATTAACATCACCCAGCTATTGCCTGCAAATGTCCTGATATCTCCTTAATTTATATTTTTTTTATTTAATGATTATGCAGGAGTCATGTCAGTAATCATGTCTACAATTATTTAATATTTAATAATAGTTTTAAAAAAAAATATTTATTCATGTTGTATTCACCTTTATTTAAAAGTAAATTTAATTGTATTTTTATCACATTTGTATTTATATAGTGAAAATAAATACTGTATGTATCCATTTAGTTTTTAGGATATTGAGACCAATAGGTACCTACTTTAATTACTAATCTTATTGTTTAGAATGTTTAATTGAATCAATTGAATAAAAATACTAAAATAAAGACAAAATACTTTGATGTTACATGATTAATATACTTGGGTACCTATGTTTAATGATTTATTGTTTTGTCATTGTGTTTTTTTAATTGCAGACAAGGAAGAGACTTTTGGGATTCATTTGTTTACAGCAACTGAGAGCACTTTTTCTGAAAGTGCTGAAAAAAATGCTGAAAGTGCTGGTAATTTATTTTTCTTATTAGCACCTACTTTAATATTCTGAGCGATACAATTAATGTATTGACATATTAATATATTTTTTATTGATACTATACATAATATTATACTATATTATATGGTTATACAACAATTGTCATATTATTTATTACAACAAGAAGCAAAATATAGTGAAGTAGTTCCAAACACAAATATTGTTGATGTACCAGGTGAAAAAACAAATAAAAAATCATCACCAATACCAGGTAAACCTGCAGGATCTAATTAATCAATTTTTATTTAATAATAACTTGTAAATAATATAAATACTACTAAATAATACTAGTAAATACTATTTTTAATAGTAACTTGTTTCAATATTTTTGTGAATTTCATTTAATTTAATAATATTATAAGAAGTTGTTTCTCAACTTTTTCGAAATAATGATAAATACAAGTTTTTTTCATAAAATAGGATACATTCAAATGTTTATTTGGTAATCATGATGAATGAAGATTACATTTAAATGTAATATCTGTGAAAATATAATTTAAAATTGTAACAATATTTAACATATTTATTACAGTGATGTAAATTTGTCATATATTAATTTTTTATGTGTTGTGACAAAATGATACTCATTATAAATTATCACTAACAGCAGTTTAATCAACTTTTTTTTTAGCTAAATTTTTAAAATATTTAACATTTACATCTCTGTTATTTATCTTATATTTTAAATAATAAATTATTATTTCAGTAGACCCAGAAATCAAAACTAAAATAGTTATTCAAAATGATATTGATAGTAATATTACTACAGATGAAAACAATTTAATGGAACTTAATGATTTGAATTTTAAAGAAAGTAAGGCTTAATTGTGCTAAAAGTTGTCCAACTAATAATTATATTATTTATTTTATAGTATCTGATATTGGTAATGATCCCGTTGTCTTCAGCAGTATTCAACATTTCACCCCAGAGCTTATTGATTTTTTCTTTAAAAATGGAGCATCGCAACCATTGCCAAATGAACTTCCTAATAAAAAATTTCCAATTGATGCACAAGGGATGTCATTCCATTAAAATTGTTATTGGAAAAAGTTGAGAAATGATGATGTATCCAGACGAAAATGATTATCTTATTCAAAAAAACAAAATAAAGCATACTGTCTTTACTGTGTGCTTTTTGGAAGAAATGTGCAAAAAAATTGGGTTAAACTTAATTATTTTCTATTTGACAGATTTATTTTAACAGGTTTAACACTTAGGAAAATATTTGATTTAGTTAATCCACTTAGCAAATTTTTACAAGGAAAAAATGTGGATCTTTTAAATGCCGTATCTTATGTTCTATTTGTTCTCAAAAAAATGCAAGAACTTAGAAATGAAACACAGTTTAAAATAATTGTTAATGAAAAAAAACATTTTTTTGGATTCCAGATCTAATGATTTTTATTTATCCCTCTTACAGATATTCGCATCAGACGTATAAAAAAGATGCCAGGTGAAATGGCGTCAGATGACCAATCTATAATTAGTCCCATAGATAATTTTAAAATAAAAACTTATTATACTGTTATAGACATTATTTGCACACAGTGGCTGAGAGATTCAATGATCATTCTACGCCTTTATTCAGAGATATATAACTTTTCAAAAAAAAAAGACTTAAAGAAGTAGCATAACCCAATAATTTAAGACTTCCTATCGATGCTTTTAATGCTTTTGAGCAGGTCTATGGGAAATTTGTATCTGCAGTGAATTTGAGACGAGTATATTTACAATTTGCTAACACTTATTTTGAATTTGAAAAGTTTATGAAACTTCCAGAAAAACTACATCAACTAGATAATAATTTTACAGATGTTTTAAATTCTGATGATAATGATAACCAAAACACCGATGAAGACAGTTCTGAGGAAGACGAAAAACCACAAGATACAATACATATGCTATTTGAAGTATGCAACAGATCAGAGTTGAAAAATATTTTTCCTTCACTCTATACTGCACTTTGCATTTCACTTACTCTTCCTGTGTCAAGTGCTTCTCCAGAACGTGCATTTTCTAAATTGAAATTAAGAAAAACACGCCTTAGATCAACGATATTTGAAGAACGATTAGAATCACTCATGATGATTTCATGTGAAAAGGATATTCCAATCGATACAGATAAAGTTATCAAATGTTTTTCATCATATAGTCCAGTTCTTTTAAAATTATTAACATAAGTAAATTAAATTTATTTTGATCGATAATGATGAAAAATATTTTAATGCCTGTTTTAGTTTTTCAGTTTTAATTTTTTGATCTATATAATTTTAACACAGAAAACAATTATTTTTAATACTCTGTATTTGTTACACATTGATGGTTTTTATTTTTATGATTTGTTTGTTATTTTGTTGAGTAATAAGTTCAAATTTGTATAAATAAAAATGTTGATAAATTTAATATAACACTAATTTTTATCCTTGATTTAGTAAAAATTATTATAGTATTAGCACTCAAATATTAATCCTATTGTATAAATTAATATTTTTAAGGCTAAGCCATTTGAACCACTTTAACCATCTTGTAATTATGTAATTTACATAGATATTAAACATTAATATCAATGGTAATTTATCATTATTAAATTTAAGGTGATTAAAATTGTGTGTGTGAAGAGGGTGGGGGAGGTACCAATCTATTCATTTTTATAAGTTTGAGTGGGTATCCAAAATATGTAGTTGCCCCTTCAATAAAATTTTAGTTCGACGCCACTGTAAGGAATAAATTATCATAATACGAATTAAAAAAATGGGGGAATTATAAGCAGCTTACATTCAATTTCTTCGTAGCACGAAGCAACACTGAATACATTTACAGCGTCTTTGAATTTAAACAGCAGGTTAAGCATTATACCGCATAAATATTATCATTATTTTTATCAAAAATAAAATTTTTTTAGACGGGCAGTCAGGTAATCAGAGGTCATTTTTCTGATTTCCAGGTTTCAACGGTAACCTCCTTAATTTAGAATTGTTTTGTAAAGTTGAAATACATAACAACAGTAAGTAATATTTCTTATAAAAATTTACATTAATGTGAAACATAACAAATATTTATTAATTTTAGAGATAATGGCATTATTTTTACGATCAACCCAATTAGCTGCTAGGCTCACAAAAGGCACAACCAAATGCTTTTCAAGAAATTATGCTGACCAAATGAATTTCACTTTCGCTGCTGCAAACCAAGTAAGTTTAGAAACATTAAATTTATAACTTTGTGACCAACATGGAATTATAGATAATTATAGTTACGTATATACTATAAGTTAGATATTGATAAGTATCCATTGTTTTGTAGTAATGCTCAATGTTAATTGTTTTTTCTAGATTTTTTACAATGAAAAAAACATCAAACAAGTGGATGTACCATCATTTAGTGGCTCATTCGGTATTTTACCAAATCATGTACCAACCTTAGCCGTTCTTCGTCCGGGTGTAGTTACTGTTTACGAAGATGATGGGTCACCAAAAAAAATATTTGTGTCCAGTGGAACAGTAAATAATTATTTAAATTTAATGTGGATGATATGAGTACTAATGTAGTTATTTAAATTAATTTCAGATAACTGTTAACGAAGATTCTAGTGTTCAAGTTTTAGCTGAAGAAGCACATCCAATTGAAGATATTGATGGATCAGCTGCCCGCCAAGTACTGCAAGAGGCTCAGAGTCAACTAGCGACTGCTTCCGGTGATGTTGCCAAGGCTGAAGCTGCAATTGCTGTTGAAGTAGCTGAAGCACTTGTTTTAGCTGCAGGAAACTAATACTATATGTAAACTATGTATTATAATAGTGTAAAAATTTGTTTCAGAATTTTTAAAACACAATTAGGACTCTGAAATCTTATTAAAAATTCTATATAATATGTTTTATTTATTGGTTTATGTAAACTTCAAATTATAATTTATAATTCTCATCATAAAATTTCCAATAAATTAAAAATTAATAAATGCTTGTGTTTTAGTTACAATTTTAAGTTTTAGACTATAAATTACATTTGATTAAATATAATTGATATAAAGAAATTTTAAAGAGTTACATGGTTTTGTTATGTTTAATTATTGTCATGTACCAGTCATCTATAATAAAACAAATACATTTTTAAGATTTTCTTTTTCAAGTACCTACTTATATAATGATAATGAAAAGCAAATTAATTTTGTAGTTTATTTTATGAAATCAATATTTTTGATTTTGTTCTTTATTAATTTGTATATTTCATTAAAAATCATGTTTTATTTAATTTATTTTTTTATAAAATTCATAAATTTACTATTTAATTTAAATTGTCTATGAATTTAAAACACTATACTCTTTCTATAATAGTTAATTTGTTAAACAATTGTATAAAAGTATCTTATTTTTAGAGCCATTAAAGTTTTTAGTACAATAGAAATCTTATTCATTAAAAAAAAAAAAAAAAGAAATGTAAGTAAAAAACTTAATTTAAACTATCAATATTTTAAAATTCCATTGTTGGCCATTACTCACCTCATGTTCATTCTAGAGCACCTTCATCTTATTTTCAGAGAACTCTTTATTTTACTGTCTTTACTTTCTATCTCTCATGGAGGATAAAAGGAAGCATCCAAGTATTACGTCAGCAAATTTCATTTTTGATCTTCCCTTCTTAAATAAAGATAGTAATAAAAATGGTTTAAAAAAAGAAGTCAATGGCTTTGAAGCTGTCGATAATTGATTGATTTTTCATTTTTTCATACGTTAAGTTGAATTTTAATACATATGATGTTCATTAATGTAATTTTTTTGATTGATACAATTTAAAACTAAAAATATACTACAAAATCAATGGTTATACATGAAAATATTATCTCTAATTTGTATACAAAAAAATTATTTTTATGTTTAAAAGTTTTCAATGACTTCTATTTACAGAACTTGCTTACAATTTCTACTACCTTTATAATGTTGACTAACTGCTTTCTTATATATTTTGGTTTTATGTTTATGTCATACATTTTTCTAACATTTTCTTGACTACTTATGGTAAAATTAAAAACTATCAGTTATATTTTAAATGGAAAATATTTTACCAAGGACTTGAATCGTTAAGTCAGTTTAAAAAGCTGATTATTTTTGTCTGTGAACTAAGCTTATTCAGATTTTCCATGCAAATAAAAATTGTTCAAATGAGCTCATAACACTGACAACATTATTTTTTAGACTAATATATACATATTTCTTCATTATAATTTAGAAAAAATAATTTTATTTAAAAATTTAGATATGTTGAATTTAAATAAAAGTTGAAATGGTATTATTTTTTGTTATAAAAATTGTAATTACTAGAACTAGTAATGAACTAATTGGAATAAAGCCTTTTAAATGGTTATTATAACTTTATATTTAAGTGACTTCACTATGAATATACTGTAATATTTTAATAAATATTAAAATACTTTTATTTAATGAAAAGTAGTATTGATAAGAATACTTCTGTATATTAAAAAATTTAGTTGCTTAAAATTATCATAAATAGTAGATGACTGACTATATAAATAGGATTGATAAATGGTTAAAATTATTAATTTTTAATTGAGAAACTTACTTAGTATTTAGGTACATGACAACTGTATATAGATAAATAAATAAATTATACAAATAAGTTTTGATATAGTTACATACTAGGTTTTATAATTTGAAAAAAATTCTATTCCAAAATGAACAATTTTTTTAAAAGAATATTTGTTTACTGTTTTTGTATAAAACCATCAAATACCTTATTTATTGGTGGACATAGTTTTAATTTATATATTGCTATGCATATTTTTTAAATAGAAAATCTCTAGTGAAAGCTTTCTTGAATATTCTAATATCCATTTATTAACCAGATTCAGCAAATAATGTGCATTCCCATTGTTCATAATAACAACACTTACACTTGCGAACCATTTTGCAACTATGCGTTATTTTTCGAAATTATTTCACTTCCGTGTGATAAATTGACAGATATCTTTATGTAAAAACATACTCGTGTGTCATTGTCCATTCATAACGACATCGTCACCGCACTATAACGTTGTGTATGGCGAGGTATATAAATGGTAAGTATAAATTTTCGCTTATTAAAATAAGCTATGCTGGTAGTGAACTATTTCAGTATGAAAAATGTAACTATTTTAAAAGTAGGAATGCAAACTGTACACGATGACACCCTTGCCCCGAACCCATTGACTACGTATTTTGTATCTGTTACATTATAAATACTAATTACACTTTTTTTCTTCAAAATATTGGCAGTACACCCACCACATGAAAACGCCGTTAAACAATACTTCAGATGGCTAATAATTATTTCTGTAACTAACTCGTTAAAGTTTTTAATTATCAAATTCTTTATGTACTTGGATCTTTTAAAATTTTACCCCAAAATAACCTATAGATTGTAAATCAAACAATCGAAGGTTTCCAACAACTTATAGATGTTGTTTTCATTTCGAATATTAAATTTCGAACAAGGTTTTTCAAAGACATTAGTAGCCATTATAAATTGGTATTCGTAGTAATGATAATATTCTAGACCTTTTAGAGCAATGTTTGCTTGACTAATTCTATTAAAAAAATACAAGACAGAACAGACATTAATTCAGAAAATTAAAACGTATAAAATCAAAATTATATTCACATTATTGTGAAACAATTAAATTCTATAGTAAGACACAGTTCTGGTAGGACTTATCTTAGTTCATTGTCGTGGTCGATGAAATAACTTTTCTAAGTCCGATTTCACATTCATTGTGTACCGTTTGAATTTTGCTTTGATGGCTTCATACTAAAAATACAAAACAACGAAAGTAAGTAAATAAGTCATACATATGTTACGGGCAAAGTATATAATTTAGACATTTTATACATTTCCGGACAGTATATACAATGCGCTTCGTATATTAGACAATATAGATAACGGATAATATGATTTAATGAATAATAACATGTATTTATATTATTAGAAAATATAATAAGTTTTTTAAATTGTATTAGGTATCACTTATTGTCGCTAACTGCTTCCGTGACATTTTAATGTAACGTCATATTTTTTTAAAATTGTATAATCATTCTGTTCTTTTTTCTTCGAATTGTTCTTTAATTGATTTATATGTAAAATTAATTGATCATATTTTAACTTGGTAAAAAATGAAGTATTTGAACCTTTTTTTTTTTAACAAATTGTTTAAATCTTTATTAAACTTTTCCATTTTCAAATAAGTAGTTAGTTACACACTGAATCAATTAACCTGTACTATACAAACAATTCGCGGTTACTAAATAGTTTATTTTTGAGAATAGGTAAAAGGCCAACTACACTACATAAGCACTACAACTACATATACCTAATATAATTTATAAGTCAATAAATATAGTTATAAGATATGTCAGTTCCGCGGTGGAAGCCATCCGATACACACGTGTCTCTGTGCGCTCCTCTCGTAATTAATTATAATCGCACTCATTAGTGTTCACTGTCCAGTGAATGTAACTATGAGAAAATTTTAGTTGTACTTTAGAATTTCTTTATTCGCAACCTATCGCAGTGTTTTATTATGTTAAACTTAATAACGTCGCTTGTATAAGTTCTCCAAAATCTTCGTTTAAAATCATTACTTAAGTTCGCCGTACTCACATTATTGCGTTATTACGCAATAGTGCATACGAGTTCTCCTTATCTGCGACCGCCACCAGGCGGTCTTGATAAAACGATCACACGCCGCCGCTGCCGCAGTTAATTATGAATAATATTAATATTAAAGCTAATCAGCAAATCGGTAAACAAAAATCAACAACGTCCAGTCTGCCAAATAATTTAATCTCTAATTCCAAATATGTTAGCGCAACTTCAAATAAAAATCCAATTGATAATTTAACTTTCGGTACAAATCAAGTTAAAAGAAATCTCTCTTCATCTTCCCAAACCTCATCGACAAGCGATCAAGTCAATATTAAATCGCAAAATATTATAAAAAAAAAACTAAACTGTTTAAATCAACAAATCGGTTCGAAGTCCTAAATCAACTTGATGAGCCTGACCTAAACTCGTCTTCGCAACAGCTGCCTTTCGAACAAAATAATGATATCTCAGACGAAGTTTTCAAACCACCGCCCCCTATTTTTGTAAGGGGCGTGGTAAACTACTTAGATCTATGTACAGCTTTAACTGAATTAATTGGTTTAGATAATTTTTTCTGTAAAACGTCTGCTGATCGTTTAAAAATTCAAACGTCGAACCCCGAATCATATAGGGCACTTATTCACTTTTTAAAAGAACAAGAAGCGGAATTTTACACTTATCAGCTCAAACAAGATAAACCACTCCGTGTTGTCATACGTAACCTTCATCCAACCACTAATGTTGACACAATTAAAGAAGAACTCGAAGTTCGTCTGTTTGAAATAAGACGTGTTACAAATGTTCTCCACAAAGTATCAAAAATTCCACTTCCGCTCTTTTTCGTAGACTTAGAGCCATCAATCAAGTAAGCTGAAATCTTTCATCAAAATCAAAGTCGAAGAGCCATATAAATCTAAAACAATCAGCCAATGTACAAACTGTCAGGATTATGGTCACACAAAAACCTACTGCGGATACCCCTCACGCTGCGTCCGCTGCGGCTCAAATCACAAATCCACTGACTGCCCAAATCAACGCTCGGAACCACTAAATTGCGCCCTCTGTTCAGGCAATCATCCTGCAAGTTATAAAGGCTGTTCCATCTACAAGGATCTTCAGCGTGCCAAAAAACCTTACACCAAAAGTAACTTTGTACTAATTAACACTAGATTTAATACCACAACTGTTAGAGATAGTCATCCAATAAATGACAACCACCCAATTCAGCCCGATCCTCATTCCCCCACCTATGCCCAGGCTACTTCTGGTAGGCCAGCTATTAACTCAACTCCTTCATCCACTCCTGATTTAAATTCTACCATCACAAACTTCCTTGAGGATTTCAAATCACTGATAAATCCTCTAATATCCCTTCTCACCAAAGTAATTGAAAAACTTCTTGCTAAATAAAATGTCAGACAAAGTTACAAATAAATCACTTTTAATTCTTCAATTTAATGCAAACGGAATAAAAAATCACGTCAATGAACTCCAAACAGTTCTATACAATTCACGCATTGATTTAGCACTAATTACCGAAACCCATCTCACCAAATACTCTAACATTTATATACCTGGGTATAAGCTTTTAAAAACCGACCATCCTGATAACACGGCTCATGGTGGTGTCGCTATTCTTATAAAAAATTCTATACAATTTCAACCTCTCCCACATTTTTGTTTTGATTATTTACAATCCTGTGCCCTAATCATTAAGTTAAATAATATTCCTATTACTATTGCGGCCATCTACTCTCCTCCAAAACATAAGATAACAATTCAAAATTATACTAATTACTTTAACTCGATTCATAACAATTGCATTATAGGCGGCGACTTCAATGCAAAACACCAGTCCTGGGGTTGCCGGGCAAACAATCCGCGTCGTCAGGTTCTTCACAATTTTGTAACTAGAAGAAATCTAAAAGTTCTTGCTCCACCGGGCCCAACATATTGGCCGACCTCAGCTCGTAAAAACCCAGATATTCTAGACATTTTCATAACAAAAATCCCAAACAACATTCATTGTACGACGGAGAATATACTCGACTTAAATTCTGACCATTCCTCAGTACTGCTAACTCTTAATGTTTCTCCTCCTCTTCGACAGGAATCCCCGAAATTATTTAATCGTACCACTAATAAAATCAAATTTCATGACACTGTCGACCAACAAATCAAATTAAACATTAAATTAAAATCCTATGATGACCTGGATCTAGCTGTTAACAATCTCACAAACCTCATTCAAACTGCTGCTTGGTCATCTACAGTCACTTCTCTCAACCCTTCTAAGACTCCTGCTATACCACTCCACATTCGTGAAATAATTGTTGAAAAACGTAGATCAAGGGCTCTTTACCAACGAACCCGCCTGCCTTCTCACAAACAAAAATATAATAAACTAGCCAATCATCTAAAAAAATTGTTAGCTAAACTCAAAAAAAAAATCTTTTGAAAGCTTTCTAACAAATCTCTCAAATGATAGTAGTCTTTGGAAAGCAACAAAATATGCGTGCAAAACTAAAGTCCCAAACGTCCCAATAAAAAAAACGATGGTAGGTTTGCTATATATGATATAGATAAAGCCGAACTGTTCAAACTCCATCTATCTGAAATTTTCCAGCCTCACACTGATATTACCTCTCCTAATAACATCAATTCTGTGGAAGAGTTTTTAAACTCTCCACTACCAGTAGCTCACCCTGTCAAACACTTCTCTCCGAATGAAGTTAAATATGCTATTGATAAATACCCTCTCAAAAAATCTCCCGGGTTTGATCTTATTACTGCGGAAGTTGCCAGATGCCTGCCATAAAAAGCGATCATCCACCTCACACATTTATTTAACACTGTTCTCAGGCTCTCATATTTTCCTACTCTCTGGAAATTCTCGATTATTATTCTTGTTCCAAAGCCCAATAAACCTCCTGACTCCATCTCCTCTTACCGACCCATTAGTCTGTTACCTTTTTTCGCTAAAATCCTCGAAAAGCTTTTACTTAAACGAATTCTACCATGCTTAACTATAAATTCCATTCTTCCCAACTCCCAGTTTGGATTTCGATCTACCCACTCAACTATCCATCAAGTTCATGTTGATGCAATTTCTTATGCTTTAAAAAAAATTATTTTGCACTGGCGTGTTTCTTGATATCTCTCAAGCTTTTGATAGGGTCTGGCACCACGGGCTCCTTTTCAAATTGAAAACATTTTTAGATCCTGTATACTTCCTAATCATTAAATCATATCTTTCTGACAGATATTTCAGTACTCGTTTCGGCGAAACCCTCTCCAGTATAGACAAAATTTCGGCAGGCGTTCCGCAAGGATGGATGGCTTCTCACATCTCGTGTTTTCTGTAAATATATATGTTCATGTTTATGTTAGTTCTCTTTTTTTTTTTTTTAGACGCATTAATGTAACATGTAACATATATATGTAATCTCACTCTTATCATATGTACTCATTGTGCCTAGTAGGTACAGATTGTATATTTCAAATAAAGAAAATACAATCTGTACCTACTAGGCACAATGAGTACAATGGGGAAGTCCGCTTGTCCAAATATTATACGTGTGTACATCACATATTTTATTTTATTTTTATTTTTTTATTTCAAATAAAGAAAAAAAAATAAAGAAAATAAAATATGTGATGTACACACGTATAATATTTGGATAAGCGGACATCCCCATTGTAAAAATACGATAAAAACAAACTAGTTCCAGATAATAATTTGACTTTATTTTAACTTTACGATTTATCATATTTTATTAAATCATATTATCCGTTATCTATATTGCCCAATATACGAAGGGCATTTTATATACTATCCGGATAATGTATAAAATGCTCGGGCGTTGTATAAAATGCCCAAATTATATACTTTGCCCGTAATATATATAACCATCAACAAATTATTTGTGTGGTTTATTGGTCATAGCATAAGTGCTCGTGAAGTTATATAATATTATTACTTTATAATAAATATTAATAAAAAATTCTGTGTAGAGCTATAATTAATGTTCGTAAGTCATTGTCTTAATGCTATTTATTTAGCATAAAATTAGATATTAATTAAATTTTCTAAATTGCTTTTACGATGTACAAAACATTTATAATTAAATTGATTCTTACATATCACTGCATGTATTTAGATACATGCGAAATTATTTTGTCTCCAACCATAATTGGTAGAGCTTAGCGTAGATGATATTAAACCAAGTTTATACATTTATTTTTTTCATTACACTATTAATTATTTTTATTTTTAAGTTTTTCATTTTATTGTAATAAATATAAAAGTTGTTCGAAGTGTGATATTTTTATAAGTTATGTACAAAAAAAAAATATTTGTAAGAGGAATAATTTTATTTAATATAATAAAGTATATTGGGATAAAAAGCAACATGTTAACTACGCGAAGTGCAATAATAAGTTATATTTATTTAATATTACAAATTAAATAGATATATACATATTGTTATTTTATATTTACAGAAAAATAAAGTAATTTTTTTTTTTTTTTTAATGAAAAGTGAATATCTCTATGTTTCCAATGATACCATATGTCATTAAGACTTAAAAACTTAAGGTTTTCATAAAAATAAAAATGAATAAAATGTTTTCTCATAATTAAGCTTAATACCTATAGAAATATTGAAAAAAAAAAAATTAATATTTTAATGATTTCTAGTAGTGGGTCTGAAAGAGTCAAGGGGGTGGAAACGATTGGGGCGAATGCCTCGGGCAGTTATTTTCAATAATCGTCAGAAAAATGAAGTGCCAAATTATCAAAATACGCCACTGTTAACTTGTAGCACGCTATGAATGGTAGTTTACAAGCGTGGGTAATTGGTTAAGGTAATACTGCAAGTCCGTTGTAATATTTCTTACACGTTTATGGCGATTGACAGAAACTGTTTCGTAACGTTCATCTTGTTCCTAACAATAATAATAGGTACAACACCAAGACGATACTGCGAGCATTCAACATGAATTGTGAAACGCCCAAATCGGTCCTTGCCGCAATGTACATAATACAGTTTAATGCCAGTCGATCAATTACCTACAGTACGAAAATATTCTTCGAACTACGTAATGTGTTTAAATATAATATATTCGTTACAGAATGCATTGCACAATGCTTTTAAGACGTTAGTGAACTCGTCATTATATTCGAATAATGTAATTAGTACCTAAATAATAAGTAACAAAAAATTAACGATTATAATATGTAGGTAAATATAGAGCACACAGAAGATATCCAACGCTACTTGACTTTATCGGTCTGCTATAGCATCATAATTTATTCAGAAATAATTTTACTTTAGTTACTTTAGATATCATATAGAAATAAACTGGTTTCGTATAGACCGGAAGCTTGAACGTGAAATACCATATAGTAACATGGTAGATAATGGTTATTTCATACGAGCTTTTTTTCTTTTTTATTGATAGTTTATAATGTGCAAAACGTGGTGCATGCATTTTAATTCGTCAACGTCTCATACTTTAATCATATATTTATAATTTTAAATAAATTAGATTAATTTTTAATCATTGAAATCGTAAATAGTTGTATTTTCTTGACTATAAAACGATGTGAATATTCAATTAATCATTCACATTAACGTATGTAACATGTAATGCATTTAAATGTTAATAAATATATATTATTATTGATATATATATATATGTGTGTGTGTGTTTATTTATTACTTAACTTACGTAACTTTTTTGTGTATAAACCTTATAAGAAGTAACCAGGGGGAAATATGAGTTATAATAAGGATTACATGATTGTGTACAAATGTAAAGTTTTAAATAAAATAAAATAAATAAAAGTGTTAAATTAAAATTTCATTACACTCGACCTGTTTTAATAATAGTTTAGATAATTGAATTTGATGTACAAAATTTTGCATTTGAAAATCTAGAATTCTAATATAAATACATTAAATTATTTAATTTCTTAAAACTCTGCATTTTAAAATTAATTATATGTGTTTTAGTTTTTTCTAGTAGTTAAGATTATTACGACAAAAATATCTCTAACAAACAAATGTGTGTCCAATTAGAAGTTTTCTGTTTAAATAAAAACTATGAATAATGATTACTAACCAGCTTTTTTTAACTATTAAACATCATAGTGATACAACCAAACAATTTTGAATCGAATGAATATTAAGTTATAATTTAAATTATGTATATATATATATTTCTAATAATGGCTTGATTTCCGACAAATTTATAGGAAAAAATAAATGTGTGATAATTTATTGTATATTGTACCTTGTTTCATTCCCTAAAATATATTATAGAAAGTATTTTTCAATTTCTATTTAATACACAGTACTATAATTTTATTCTATTTTGAGTTTAAGATAATTTACCCATAACAGATAAAATATAGAGCAGAAAATGTTGAAAGATGCGCTGTAATTTAATACCTACACATGGTTGTGTTGATTATAAAAAAAATACTCATCCCACGTTAAAAAATTAGATCTTTTATAAAATAATTTTGTTTTATTAACAATAGGCATAATATAATATTAGATATATACTTTACATTTTATACCATGTACAATTAAAAAAATATCACAAAGCACCTTTCTGGACAACTTTTTCTGTATAATTAATTGATACATGTATGCATATAATCCCATACGAATAATATTATGATGACCCAATCAAAATAACCTGAATTTATGGTTAGCACACACATACGTCTTTGTACTTTAATACCTATGTACACAATGATCTCGTTATGGATTGTGGTTAGGTAGAGTTTTCTAGTACCGGTTTTTCATAATGATGAACACGCATTTCGGTGACATAATTGATGTAAAGCCACTCACACTTGCACGCGCCGCGAAGAAAGTGGTCGCATGAGCACACGGTTCTTATTCGACTTTTGTACTTGATAACAACAACATCTCTACACTGTTTGTTGTTCCTTCTAACATAAAATTTTAAGCAGTTTTTCGTAAATCACTTTACAATACTTGTGTTATATTTGTTGGTGTTCGTACAAATAGTATAAAAAAATGCGAGGAAATCATTTTGCGATTGTTATTCTACTTTTTGGATTCAGTTTACATGGCATTTTTTGTCAAACACAAGTTGAGGTGAGTAATATACCATATAATCGTTTACTATTATTAGTTTCATCGTACATCTTTTAATAATCATGATATTATTGATTTAAAATCATACATTATGTGCATTCAAATAGCCATCAGGAAAATGTAGAGCACCCGACAAAGCACCTTTAAACCTCGAAATAATAATTAGTATCTGCCAAGAAGAAATCAAATCTGCATTACTACAAGGTATGCAAAATAATTAAATAATTTTATTGTTGAAAAATTAAATAGTCTGTACATTTAAATGGATTCACAGAAGCTTTAGATATTCTCAATGATGGTACTTTGGAGCAAAATACACCAAACCAAAGCAGATCAAAAAGAGATACTGAAGAAGATTTGACAAATGAAGAACGCAGAGTTGCTGGGGTAAGATAAATGAGTCTGTTTTACCATTTTTTATTTTAGACAAATATATCGTTGATTTTATCATTTATTACTTTTTAAATCTAAATTATTTTTGCTTAGAAAATTAATAGACAATAACTGTTGGTATAAAATTGATTATTTATTACGTGTATCTATATTTCAATTTGATTTCAAATTTAAATATTCAAAAATGATTTATCATCAAATCTATATTTGTTTTATCTTTTTAAACTGTTCATAAGTTAATGAATAAATATATTTAATGTAATAAATTATATTTAAAAATTATTTTTATGATTACGAAAAATTAATAAAAAATTAATAATATGTCCAATAATTTGATTTATTCGTAAATTATACTATAGATACTATAGATAAACAAAAGTAATATCTGGTAATATTATTTTTATAAAACATACCTAAATGAAACAATACATTTCAAATGTATAGCATCTCTGCGATGACAGTGATACTAAATATATTCATTATTAGAACAAAATATTAAAGATTAAATAAGAACTTATAATAATGTTTTATTAATTATTCGTTAGGACTATCAATTTTTATTTATATATAAATAAATAAATAAGTTTTAAATATTCTATACTCCTCGATCCCAATACGTTTTTGACTTGATCTAAAATGTAACGGAATAAACAATAATATTCGCAATTAGAAATTGGAAACATAATATATTACATAATAGTAAATTACCGGAAGCAAGTTGCACCCGTTTAATTATTATACACGTGTTTCGATTATCATCGCTTTATACAGCTTATATGCTTACGATCGTATAGTAGTACCTGATAGCACATATCTAATCTGTTGAGTGAGGCATTATAAAAAAAAAAAAAAAACCCATTCACTTATTGCATAACTGAAACCTGTTCCAAATGGTCCGGTCATTCAATAATACATAAATACCCCGTTGCACATTTCTGTGCATAAATTTAAAAATTATATTACACAGATCGTCTATAATAGTAATTATTGTTTTCAGTGTTTGCTCCAGTGCGTCTACAAGAAAGTGAAAGCAGTTGAGTAGTAGTATTATTCATCGTGTCCGCGTCCTATTACAATAGAACAAATCGGATAATTGGTCCACGTAGTATTATTGTAAATTATAACGCGATGCGTTTTTATTTAGGTTGATGAGACCGGCTTTCCGGTAGTCGAAGGTCTAATGAAATTGTACAACGAGGGTGTGCAAGACAGGAATTACTACATGGCAACGTTGTCCGCGGTCAGGCATTGCATCTCCATCGCACAGCAGCTCAAACAGCAACAGCCGTCAAACCGATTCGGTAATACATGTTTTAGAAACTCGTTCTTTTTTGCATATATTTTTGTTTTGCACGTGATCGTCTAAGGGCAAAAGACCCTGCAGACGTAAGATCTTAGGTTAGATGGGTATAAGGTTAGAATTGAATAAAATTGTTTTTCTAAAAATAATGGTACTTCACTTAGTAATTCTTATAGAATCATTACTGTTAAATTGTTGTGTCAATAATCGTTTTTATTTATGTACATTATGAATATTGCAACTTTTTATTTTCATTATATTAGTGGCCTTCGTGTATTTAATTGGTTTGCGTACTTGATAAAATACCAAAATAATAAATCTACTCAAAACTATTATCATTTAAATCCCGTCAATATCTAAATTATAATTATCCTTAATTGAAGTATATTTATAAATTATAAACAAGTGAAAAGTATACAAAGTATCATTTATAAATTACCACCTATCTATAATTAAATATTTAAAATTAGATAAATTGATAAATACTTAAAATTTTATTAAATTATAAAAACGATAAAAAAAACCATTACCTACATGTTTTTTATTATCAATTACAATTGTACACACATAAACTTTTATGTTTATAAAAAACATAATAAATATATTTATAAAAAAAATAACTGTAAATGATAAATTATACTAATAATATAAAATTTATAAAATTAAAACTGAGTTCACTTAAACTTATTAAAACAGGATATCTATGAATGAAGTTCTTATTACTGTTTTTGAGCTACATTATTTTAATAGTACGACACTTTCACATTTCATTAAAAATTAAATCAGAAACTTGAAATAATTGTAAAACATAATACAACTTTTTAATTTTAATGGAAAATTTATATGCATTCTAATAGAATTAAAATGTACTCTTATTATATATTATTTACTAATTTCATGCTATGTTTTCAATGCTACATGTTATTTTGAAGTCAAAAAACAGAAACATACATACACATCACCGAATAGTATAATTATGAATGTCAAACCCAGAGAAAGTAAACACCGTTATTGAATGAAATGACATATATTTTTATCATAATTAATATATAATTTTATGTTATTTTAACGCATCTGGACGATTAACTCAAATATTTAATAATGCATTCACTATTTAAAATAGTCATTCATAAGTGTAGTGTGTTATTGTATATGGTTAAAATATAAAAAAAAAATATATATAATGAATATAAAATATAAAAATTATTATTTATATCTAAAAATGTATATTATATCTGTAAAATCATGTTAAAATACGAAATTAGCGATATAATTAATTATTTTTTTTTTTTATTAATGAAATGATTAAAAAATAAAATAAAAATTAGTAAATTGTTAATACTCATAAATTATAATATAAAAATATAGCTTATATATAGAGATAAATAAATAAATGCTTAATCTCGATTGTATTATATGAACTATATAAATATTATTGATAATTTATGACTAGTTTCGAATTAAAAAAAAAGTTCATCATCAGATACATCAGGTACATTATACGTTTCCTGTAAATATTAAATTAAAATTTTTTATCTAATATGGAAACTGAAGATTTAAAAAATTTAATTTATTTATTGGTATTTCGAGTGTGTTTTTATCTATTTTGTTTAAATATTTCATTAAGTTTTCTGTTTGTTTATTTGAACTACTAAATTAGTTATACTAAATTAGTTTATGTGAACTATTAATAATACATTTTTAATTCAAGCCCAGTCGTACATCACAAATATAACATTATTTCAAACCAAGCATATATTTATTTATTTATATTTTTATAATATTTTTAACATATTTTGAAATATGTGTTTAATGATCCTTTTTTATTTTAATTAGTGATTCATCTATTTTCATAAATACTGAAATATATTATTTCGCTGTTTAGAATTGATATTGTAATTTACAAATATATTATATTTTTTTATAATTTTAGATGATGGACAGACATGTGATCTTGCATATGAAATGTTTGAATGCGTGAGCGCTAAAATTGATGAAGTATGTGAAAAATCTTACAAACATTTATAAATATTCAGCTTAAACCAATGAATTTTATGTTTTGTTTTAGAATTGTGGAGTGGAAAATAAATCAAACAATATAGGTTAATGAAATTTACTTTGAAAATGTCATCTGATGGTAAAATATTATGTGTACATAAATCACTTACTACATCTTTAATGTTTAAATAATTAGTAAATTTGTTATATTTTAATTTAAATGATTTGTTACTACGTCATAAATGTCAGCAAAAACTAAATTCATTTAAATTTTAAATAATTTTCAAATTTAATTTAAAATGTATTGTTTTTTATTATAGATTTCATAGTAAAATTAATTAAAATTCCTTCTTGTAATTATAATCGAATATTTTGTATTTTATATGAAACATTGGAAATTGAAGCAATTATCAATATAAAATTCTTTACCTAATTTTAATATTAAGATAAAACATGTATTGTTTACAGTACATGTAATTTATTTTTCAAAAGCTTATTGGACTATACAAGTGCTTTAAACTTTTCAATTAAAAGAAATTCTAATTCTGTATCTATTTCTTTTTATTTTAGGAATAAATACATATTATGAGTGTAATTTAGTGTTTTATTGTATTTGTGTTGATATTAGTCAATAATTCTATATGTTTTAAATTCATTTAATACATATCTGTAATAATAACTTGTCTTTATATGTGTACTTTTTTTATATTTGATAAATAATTTTAAAAAACAGTTGAACATTATTTAATATTTTATGAGTATTTATAATCAAGTTAATTTATATTAAATCAGTAATCTGTATTATATATGACACAGTTTTAAGAATTTGTTAATGAATATTAATCAACAACTGATGTCCAAATGTATAGTAATAATATGAAGTTTGTAACTAAAAATATAACTTATAGAATAAAAAACACAATTAATTTTTAATTTTATACAATATTTTTTCTAATTTAATTTTTATATTATATAAATATTATCAAGTAAAATGTAAAGTTTTCTAATATTTAAATAAAAATAGAAAAAAAGCAGTTTAATAAAATATGTCATTTATTAGTTAATATAAAATGTCTATATAAGTTTATCTTTTAATTTTCGTTAAGTTAAATATTTAAACAAAAAAAAGATATATTTGATACAATAACTATAGAATACAATTTTTTTTTAAATTATAATTATCATCCCATGAGGTCGTTTATCCCACTTAGTGGTTAAAAAACATCTGGAAACTACACTTGACATAAACCGCATGATAGTCATCTCTTATTCATGCATTAAAACCATTGAACCCTGAGATAATACTTAGATTGTAAAAGTATTTGTATTAAGTACTTAATAAATATAGACAATATGTTATAATATTTCTGTACATTTTACTACGAATCAATACATTTTGACAATGTACCAATATTCTTAATAGCCAATGTTCTTAGATCTACACAGCGATCCCTAATTATAATTAATCTTATAAGATGTTATAGTGTAATCGAATTTTCTTATGATAATTATATATGAGTAATTAATAAATGTGTATTATCTCTTTTAATAAATTGTTAATATTTATAAACTATTTTTAAATTATATAAATATAAACACATATTAATTCTATCAAAAATCGCATAGACATTGTAAATGTGTTAATTACATCTATTTTAAAATAGTAAAATATAATGGTAATGTTCAGAGATTAAATTATATTACTATTGTTTAAACCATGTTACACACAAGGTAATTTTATAAGCGCAGTAATTATTCCATGAGATGTTGGGATAGTAAGTAACAAAAGCAGTATAAGTGCTTGATTCCATTTCATTGTCTTATCATACAATTACTGAACATTATTAATGATCTATCTCAGAATATACTTATTTAATGTAAATCGAGACATTTATAAAAATTGTATTTAGTAAATTAATACACTCAAAGGTTTTTCAAACCCACATGGCCTAGCTGAATGTTTCAAGTAAAGGACAGTCTATTTTAGACTCAAAAATAACCGTCAATATATTTCAATACAAGTCCGGGGAAAAAAATCGACAAGACATTCAATTTTGTCGTCAGAAAAATGGTAGGTACATCTAAATATAATAGGTAAAATCTCCCTTCTATTTTATAATATAATCTAATAAACCTATATAAATTCCTTAGTCAATATTGACAGTTGTTTAGAAGTGATTCTCTGTGGGCCATCAACAATCATTTTAGGTTTGCCAATATTTAAAATAACTTGTAAGATATTTTTGTAAATAATATTATGATTATCATTGTTGAGAATTGCAATTGATAAAAGTTTAGGATTGTCAATAAAACCATTATTTTAATTTATCACTACTTTTTAATATTATAATACTAAAATGATCATTCAAAATCTTGATAACAAAAGGGGTCGTGGCTTTAATAAAATTGAGAACCACTATTGTATAGTATGTTGTTTCAAGACACAGTTACTAATTTAGGAGATATTATAACATTTAAAAATATATAAAGCCTTTTTTTTAAAAAAAAAGAACCTGAAAAATAATTGCAATAACAAAATTTATAAAAACTATTTGATAAAAACTAATATAAAAATATTAAAACTATTGATATAATTAATTTTTTCTTTATAAATTCATAAATTTACTGAAAATTAGTGCTTAACCTTCAAAGCCACCTTGTGTACAAATACACTTGATTGCCAATCAAATTATAAAGTAAAGGTATATTTATAATTTTTACATTCAACATTAAAGATAATGGATGTAAAAATAAAAAAATTATTTTTATTTCATTTTATTTTTATTTATCTATCATTTAATCAAAAGATTAGATACTAAAGTAGCGTAACATATGTTACGCTGTAATTATATAAAATAATTACTGTAAGTATAACATTAAATTATTAATTCATTGAAACTCGTGTGTAGGTAAATTTTAATTCAAAAAATGATTTTAAAATGTATTATGAATATTGAAAGTGAAAATAACTAATTTGATTAATATATACGATAAAATATATCTATTCAATAATCCTAAAAATATAATAATTTACTTCATTTAATTTATTTCGTAATATTAAATCAGGTCAAAAATTATAGCACTTGCCATTTTTTGTATACAATGGAATGTATTCGAATTCCGTACATTTAACAATGAATAACAAAGTGATTTTATTTGCAAATATTTCGAGTATAAAAACTAAAATTAACAATATACCAATGGCACCTGTTGACCGTGACGTCAGTAGTATCTTCTTAGAATCTTCACGGTGTAATGAGCAAGACCTTAAATACACACGTCAATTCAGCTCGGAATGAAGAGACCGCTGGCCACTTGTTTTTTGGCGCCATTCGAAATAAGTCGGTGTACCTAGCAAAACCTCACAACTGTTTAGCTACACTTCGGAAATACAAATATTTTCTGTATTACATTTTCGTAAGTATTTATTAAGTTTTATGAGTATCGTTTAAATGTAAAACCAGTAACAATTTTAAATTGATACGATAATTTTCAAAAATTATTAAAAAAAAAATTTAAGTTTTTATGTTGCTAACTTTTAAACTTAGTAATTATTAAATTTTAATTTTAATACTTTAATGTATTATTTTCTATACATCGAATTATACAACAATGTTGTAACAACATTTAATATTGAGTATAAGTATAAAAACCTATAATTTTAACTATATAGATTTTCAGTGACTTTAGATGTAATCCACAAATATTCGGAGAAGTATAACATAACTCACCAATTTTGACATAGATTCATTCCTATAAACTTTCAGTTTTTAAGAAAAGTAAATATTTCTCAATAATTCTATTTAGATATTAAATTTTCATTTATAAAAATATTGAGAAATAAAAATTAATCGTTAAAATGTAAATAAGAGTTAAGTGGCATAAAATTATAATGGGTTTTTATTATAAAAATCAATTCATAAAAAAATACATATAGGGTTTTTTTTATGAGTAATATTTTTACTGCTTGATCCATTTTTTTTTTTCTTAAGACTTTTACGAGCCATTTAGATTCTTTGTTTTTAAAACCAATTTATGCCATACTTCTCACACGTAAGTTAAATCCAAGATTCAGTTCCAATCGGTTTTTAACTTCTCCAGATTATTCCTAACAACATCAAACCATTTTTGTCTTGTCTTGGTCGTCTCCTTGGTCTTTTCCATATCATAACCATTTTTATTGGTTGATCCATAAAAAAAGAAAAAAGTCTTTCTAAAAATCTAGTACATAAAACTTTTTATAAAAGATAAAATTATTTTTTTATTTTTATCGTTTAAGTTTATAATTTATATTTAAGGATCTAAAAGATAATTTTGGATTTCCAATTCTAAAAATGTCAATGTATTGAATTCGAATACCAAATCAGTAATACATAATTTAAAAATACATAAAGTTTCGATCGTTGAAGTGGATGGGCAGCGTGGAAATTCTCTTAAATTATAAAACAAAATATAAAACACAATTATTCTATCTTTTTAACATCATGACATGATATCACTTCTCAATTTTAACTTAAATTAATTTATATTTTTCGCTAACAATTTGGTATGTATAATTACTATAAGGAATTAATAAATATTAAGATAATATAAAACAAAAAACATTTATAGAGATATTATAAAATGTACTTAAACGTATTACAGAAAATGCACACAACTAAAATATTTCAGATCTCATATTATCTTTCGAATATAAAACACAAATATTTACTCTTTGTAGTACTTGATTATTTTTTGACGAAATATGATATTGTTTTAATTACTAACAAGAAAAAATTATTTCTATTTCTCATCAGTATTATTAATATTTTTATTGTATAGTAAAAATAATCTTACCTATTTTCACAGCAAATTATTATAATAATCGCACGAATTATTTTATAGTTAGAGTAAAACTTATACAAATTTATCCTTGACCATTTTATTCTGAAGTTTCTCATGGCTTGATTAAATAACAACAAAGCAATTATCAATAACAGCAATACGTTAGTGTTGCTAAATTGCGTGTATTATGCGCCGTCTAAGGTTATTCAATATTTTAATTAAATTCACTAAAGTTGATATTTAACTATTCGCAACATGGTGAGTCTGATATCTATATTACAAGCTTTTATTTTATATAATAACATTTATAAAAGGTCACAAATAATTTTGATTTTTCTTCAATATTTTATACCATGCTTTTCTTGGTGAAAAATATATTCCTTTTGATATGTGTTTAACAGGAAAATTTAATTTTTCCAAGTAATTAGATTTCTTTATGATTTTAAATGAGTATCAACATTTTTTTGAGTTATTTAGATCATAAATACATTTATTCTAATGTTATTTAGATTTAATAGAATAACAACATTCAAAGCCCAAGTGAGAATATCTAAAACTTATATTGAAAATAAGTATTCATATTCTATAAAAATAACGCACTTCCTTTTGTTATAAAACCAACGTAATTTATAATACTAATACAATATCCCTCGATTAAATACGAGTAGAAGTACTGTATAGATAGATTAATTTCCGAATTTGAGTGGCTGTTGGTCATTTCAATAAATTAGTTAAAGAAACATGTTTAGCTACTTATTATCCACATTTACAGTTAATTATTATATTAATTGATTTAGTTTCAAACTATATGAGTAAACGTATAGAAGTTGAACTTAATTGGTCAATATAAAACTATGACTACACTAGTATTGTGATAATAATACTACTTCGACCACATTAAATTTATTTAATATTTTTCTACTCAAATCGTTTTTGAAATTAAAAAGTGTCAAGTATTTAACAGCTAATTTATGTTGTACGCGTGCATACATCATTAAGTCATGTAACTCTACGAAACACAGTGCTTGCTTTTTTATAACAATACTATTTAAATAGCCTTTTTGATATATTTTTCGACTTCTATGAATGTCGGAAAATGTTACGAATTCACGATGTGATATTAGTGGTAAAATCAAAAATGTCCAAATGTAAACCACCAATATCGATGGTTGATCATGATTTGAGTATGTATTTCGTAAAAATCGAATTAACAAGCGCCGGATATTGTTGATGCATGGTGTACGTACTGTACGGACGTTTTTTCTCACGTTTGACGCAGGCTTTCGTGCATCGGCGATCGCTTATTACATGAGCATGAAATGGTCTCGCGCTGTATAAACACTTGTGTGTGAATGGCGCGGCGGCGTACACTACGTGGTATTGCCAGTGTCTGAAAATTTCCTTATAAAAAATGATTTTTTCCGTTCCTCGATCTTTTTTAGCTACAAATAAGAAAAAAATGTTATTTAATCATCAAATTTTTTTTCATCGTATACGTATATTTTTATATTTAATTAGAAAAGGAATTATGGTTAAATAAAAGTAGTTATTATGATTTATGTCGATACTCGACAACGATCACTAATTGGCAATACACACAAAAAAAAAATAAAAATATTACATATATATTTTAATATCAAATATTAAAATATCTGTGTGAGTTAAAAATCGAAATGAACGAAAGATTTCGTTATTTTTTCTTAAGAAAAAAAAAATAATTCGTTCATTTCCTAAGGAATTCGATCGTCGTCGTGCCGTTCTTTAAAAAATAATTCGTTTTATGAACCCGTTCCCTTTGGAACTCGTTTCTTCCAAACACTGGGTATTTATGCATAGTCCACGTGCGTTTCGCTGTACATAAAACATGTTGATTTGCCGCGTGTTCGCCTATTGTGACCGCGCATCATTTCCCGTTATTATTCAATCGTCGTAGGCCGCGTCACACGCGTTATTGTTGCATTGTTATCGCGTGCATTTCGGAAGCTGTCGCCGATCTGAGCGACTGCTGGTACACGCGTGTCAGACATATTTTAACGCGCGATTGATCGGACCCGGTCTAAGAGAACTCAGTGACGTAATGATTGTCGGCGTCTTTTTCGAACCGGAAATCGCGTAGACACCTGTGACATTCCACAAGTCACGTATACCGTACCGTGGTACACAATGATTCGAAGCCGGCAAGTCGATACTGATATTGCGCGCGCAGTGGACACGCAACTGCCGGCATCCTCGCGATTCTTAGTTGCATGTCAACCTAGTCACGAACGTAGGTCTTGTTATAACATCATATTTTTGTCGTTTTTATTTTTTTAATGAATACATGCAATAAAACGTTCGTTCCTTTTAGTTAATTGCTATATTTTATGTTATGCACATCAATGGGGATAACATAACTTTTATATTTTATTTTTTGACGAAACATATATTTAACAATGAACGAGTACTAAATACGCGTTTAAGTGTTTAAAATTAATAAGTGATTAAAACAAGATGATATAATACCGTAATAAATATAATACCGTGTGGACGACTGTGTTCTGTGCTTCGTTGAGTGGTGCATGAATATGAAAATTGAAGTAAAACAAACCTTATGATTTTAGTGATAAACTACATGGAATTTTTTAGACGAGGTGCGTATGTGGTTTTACATTTTTTAATTTGGAGGTCTTCGAGTACGAGTTTTCATTCTGTTAAGGATCCATTAAGGCACTATGTTTTGATAAATTTTTTTTTTTTTTGCGTATAATTAAACAATTTCTCCACATAAGACAACCGTAAGTATAATATTATTAAGTATTTTTACTCAATGCGTATAGGAAATAACATAAATAGAGTATATGCTAGTTGAAATTTAGTATCTAGATATGTGTGGATATCATGTAAGCCTCTTATCCAAGTAATTCTGATCTGAATTTGACCGACATTATTGACCGACAGACATTTGACCGACGGCCGACATATAGTCCAATTATAGTTGTATCGATGAGAAACAATGATGCATAGGATAAATGTATGACTTCAGTGCTCTTCGAATGATTTATTTTTATTTTTCAGTTTTTATCGTCACTAAAACTGCTGATTATTACGAATACTACTGTTAAGGGGTCGAAAACGGAACGTGTTTTCCTCGACTCTTACACTCTAACTCGTGGAAAATAATGAAAACTTTCAATTTTCTGTACGATTTCGATGTATTGTTTAGATAAAGACTCGGCATGGTCTATTTGAGATCGATCAGGCCAACTTTAGATATAAATCTAAAAACCTGAATACTTGATCGATCAAAAATTATACTTCATGATGAATCGTTATCGTTTTGCAACATCAATCATACCGATGGGACAGGATATGTGGGTAGTTTTCATTGTGTTGCACGAAATTTAAGCGATTCGGCCGGTGTCAAATCGCCTTATTATTATTAATATTATCAGTTATCATTGTTTTAGTATTAATTTCGAAATGTACAACCGTACTTAACTGCGCGTACCTGTATGTATTATCATCGTTAACCTCGCGGTAACCGATCTGTTTCACAGCGACGGTGACCATGGGGCTGCAGTTACACGGCCGGTGCTTTTTGACGACGGCGATGGTGATGGCGGCGATGACTTGGACCGCGAGCGCAGGTCAACCGGACGTGCTGAGGTCTGCGGTCGACAAACGGCAGGCGCCCACGGAAGGCGACTACGCGGACAGGTCGTCGGACGGATCGTACGCGTTCCGGTACGCGGACAGGAACCAGTTCCACTCGGCCGCCGCCAATAAGGACAATGTCGTTTCCGGCAGGTACGAGCCTATATACCTATGTACACCGTGCATGCACGCGGCCCCGTGGTCGGCACTCGTGCGCTTTTCGTGCGCATCGTGCGCACTACGTGATTACACGCCTTACGAGGTACCAGTTTTTACGCGCATCGTTTAACGCACACGTTTAATATACGTATTATATGCAACAAATGTGCGCGCTTGTACACGCTGCGTGCCCGCGTAATTTAAACATTCGCGTCTATCTGATCACACCCAAACTTATCTCCCGATAAAATCTGATAGCTGCGTGAATCGTTGAATCTATAAATCTGTTATAATCTGTTAAAGACTATGCCACATATTGCTCTGTGGACTGCTCCAATACGAATACGAATAATGACTTTACGATATAATACAATATAAGTTACATAACTATTACATTTATTTTTTGAGACTGACATTCTCCGGCTTGCCGTCTTATAACGATTGCGGTTCATATAATCTTACAGATTCACGTATGCTAAGTTTTTTAACTATAAATTAGTTATATATTAGTACATTATAAATTAGTGATATATTCAATTTAATTTCCAGATTTGGCTCTAGAAGTCCCGAAACCGGCCGTATCGTGCAAACGTCGTATTCGGCTGGCCCTCGTGGTTTTCGTGCTCGTGGTCCGAATATTGCTAGACAAACCGATTTATCCCAAGTCCGCTTGCCATATTCACCACCTGTTCCAACCGATTCCTCTAAATACGATCCGGCCTACGACCGATACCACGACCCAAACGAAGACCCGAGTTACAAGTTCGCTGTCCGAACGCCTACGCATTCGAAATCAGAAACCGCCGATTCCAGGGGCCACGTCGAAGGCGCGTATTCGTACTTGGACGATGTCGGTAAGAGTCTTAAATCACCAGATATACCATGTTTGTATTGTTTGCGTGTCAAGCAGTGATTAATAATTAGTAATTACACAATTGATAAGAACAGAGTATTTTGATAGAAATCAAACCGAGTATTTTATTATTATTATTACTTGTTAAAGTATACGTTATTTTTAATAAAAGGTCAATGGACGTTAAATGTAACTTATAACTAACCCTATCCAACATTTTTAATTTCATAACATACATAAAATATATAAACATTTTTGGAACGATTTTTTATCTTATATTATCGCCGATACACGCCCTGTTCAGTTCAAATCTCTCGTGTAATTGTGCATAATTAGAATTAGTTTTAACATTTAAAATGTTTGCCACTCGGAAATCACAGGAAATATTTTAAAAGATTAAAAACTATAAGCTATTTTTTTAAGTATGATAAAATCATTTTCATAAACTTAACTTGAATTTCTTTAGCATAATATTCACCAGCATACTCCAGAATGGAATGTGTATATTATAAGTGCACACTTGTATTCTGTCACAGAATTTCTGTGTAAATAATCAACACGTGTTAGCGAACAAAATCAAATCATAACCCTTTAACCTAATATTAACAATATTGGAATTAATATATTCCAAAAATATGACGGCAACGTATTTCGTGAGCGTGGTTTCTTTTTTTTCCAGGCAAAAGACACGACGTGCAGTACGAAGCAGGAGCCGGAACCGGATTCCACATAAAGTCTGCGCACCCGGACTCGGATACGTTCAGAGGTGTCTTTTACAACGGCCCCCCCGGAAAACCCGGTGGCCGGCCGCGTGGCCACTCATCCGTGGTGTTGGGTAAAGACGGTTCGTACGGTTTCACGGCATCCGGACCGGACCAACGACGGTCGGAGGTAAGTGATTCCAACGGCCGCGTGCAAGGCTCGTACACGTATGTGGACGACAAGGGCGTGCAGAGAACAGTGCAGTACGTTGCCGGCCCCAAGATCGGGTACCGAGTGGTGAACAACGCGGCAGCGGGGGGCGCGGCTGGAATTGCCGCTGTGTCGGTGCCCACTTTGTTGCCAGGCGGCAATGTCGTGTCACTACCGCCAGCCCTTTTGATTCCGCCGTCGTCCACGCCGCTATCCCCGTCCGCGTTCGAACAGGATCTATTCGGACCCGCGGCCTCCAGTACGCCCGTGGCACCGTTGCAACAATCCGACCGCCGACGCCCGGAACCAATTCAGTCATCGGTCAACATAGGTGGCGGCGGTGGTGACGGCGGGGTTAGTGGTGGCGCTTCCGACAATTTTCTTTCACCAGACAGCACGCTGCCACTGGGATCAGCGTTCCCGGAGGATGACCCGTCGTTGCCACCGAAAAAATGGCCGACCGTATACAAAACTAAGGACGAGGAGTCGTTTTTCCAGTCGTTCGAGAAGTTCAACAAGCGCTGGGAACAACAACACCAGCAACAGCAACACGACCCGAAGAAAGGGTTCGCGGTACCGGACTCGTCGTCGTCCTACGGCGGACAGCCGACCTCAAGGCCGTCCACTAGCAGACCAGCCGTGACCGACAGTTCCACGTACGGCTACCACGCGTCGTCCACCAGCAGGCCGGCCGTGCCCGACAGCTCCTCGTACGGCTACCACGCATCATCCACTATCAGGCCGACCGTGCCCGACACACTGTACGGTCAACCAGCTCGGCCTATAGTGGTGGACGAGAAGTACGGCCAGTACGGTGGCACGGACTATCAAAAACCCAATAAAGATCATTCAGAATATAGTGGACATGAAGACCACGGGTTCAATCGATTCCCGGCAGGCACCATCGTTAAAGCACACGTGCAGAGCTTGGACATATTACCGTTCGGGTACAGGGTACCGTCGCCGTCATTTGTCCTAGAGAAACAATTCGGAAACGATTATCAGAACGCCATCAAAAAATGACTATTTCAATTGACACTTTCGGAAACATAAGAAAACGGTTAGCAGCATACGCAACTAATATCATATAATTGTATGATTATAACTGTTTACTCCGAGAACCCGGAAGCATACGTTTACTCGTATAAAATATTTTTAATCTCTATAATTTTATATTATTTATCGTCATCGATTCAAATGCTTTCAATGTACATCGGTGTGAAAGCTATAAAAATGTACTTTATATTTAAATCAAATTTAGATTAAGGTCCATATCATGGCCAAAATAAATATTTTTGAAAAGGTCGCCAACAGTCACAGTAATTTATAATTACCAGTATAATTAGTAGTATTGAATCACACGATTTAAAATTACGTAAATTAATATTACAACATATTGTATTTCATTAAATAATTATTATTTAAGTTAGTCATAAAATAGTCAGTAATTATCATAATGTACAATGTACTTGTATTTTTACCATACGTTTAAATAAAAAAATAATATAATATATTAGCAATTTCATTTGTTAAGAGACATTGCTTGTCGCCATTTCATCCTTCTGTTTTGAAACCAGACTTTTACCTATACAATAACAATATTTTATTGTACACATATATGAAATATACACATTGTGTCAGTATAATATAAAGGCAGGTACACACTGGAGCATTAAGGTTTATTGCAAGCATGTCAAGTTTATAGTATCAAGAGGACCAAATAATTAAATGGCTTAATATGAGAGCTACGCAGAGTAAGTAAACAAAAAAAATTTTATTTTATTTTATTTATATACTCGTACATATAGATACATCAATAAGACTTACTCAATTATAGTTTATGGGAATATAAGACAGAATAATGTACACCAAATATAACATTCTCTAAGAATCTAAGGTAGACATGGCTAATATTTTATAACTTTTTTTACTAATCATTTTTTATTTTGTCCATTAATATTTGTAGCTACGGCCCACAAAAATATTAGCCATGGACCACATTTGGCTCGCGAGCCGCTTCTTTGAAATTCTTGTGTATTATAACAGACTTCATGTTTGCTTGTATTTTACCAGACTTGGGTAGTTTTCCGAATACAATATTCGGAATACTGTATTAAAAATACATTTTAAATATTTCGAATACTTTTTAAATACTTTTTTTGAAAGTGTTCAATAAAGTATTTTGAATACTTATAACGAGTATTCTAAATACAATTTTTAAATACCTTTTAAGTATTAAATCATTAATTTTTTAAATGTTTTCATTACTTTTCCGTCGTATCTTGTATAAGCTAATATCAAATATTTATTGTTGTTGTAAATTATAAACTATAACAGTTGTATAATATAAAAATACAATAAAATAACATATATTTAGTCTAAAATTTCAAATATTTTTCATGACATCCATCATTTTAGATTCTGAATACCTATCATTGAATTCAAATTTAACAAATCCATTATAATGACTTATCCTATGAAGAGTCGCACTTCACCCCCAAGTGTACAGCAGAGCGAGGCCCATCCGGTTCTTTTTTATAATATGAAAAGTATTCAGAATACTTTTGAAGTATTCTAAATAAAATATTCGGAATACAATTTGTATATAGTATTTGAATACATACTCAGAATACTATTTTTTGTAAGTATTCGAGTATTTTTTCTAAATTCTTTTAAAAAGTATTTTACTCAAGTTTATATATTACATATTAACATCGAGCATTATTCTGTATCGATTCAATTATTCAGTTATTCGCCAACAAAATTTGTTCTCATGTAACACCATGTGTAATATCTAATTTACTAGTCGCTAGTGTAGGGTTGACGAGAACTTTTGAGGACCTCAGGCTGATCGGTTCCAGACCCTCTTTACTTACACTTGTTTAGTCAAGATATACATATAACTTGTACACAGTGGCGCCGAAGTCCACGTTAAGGTCAGGCCGTGGCCCGACCTCTTTTTTGAAAAAAATGGCTGGTAGCTCAAAATGTGACTGGTACGTCAAAATGTTTGTCAAACGATTCGCTGCAAGCAGCTGGTTTAAACATTAGTGGCATATTGAAGTGCAACATTCTTTTATTGTTCGTCAAAATATCGACATTCAGGTAGATCGGCGGCGTCAACAGCCGAGCGCGTGCGAATAGTACAGAAGCACCATACACACATTACAGTTAAATTGCATCTAAATGCTGCAAGTGTGTACCTGATTTAATGATAAAAGTATTGATGTTATTATAATAATATAACTAACTTGCAGGTCTGTAAGTCCAAGACTGGACGCCAATACATTTCTATTTTGCTTTGTGATATATTTTTCCATTTGAAAATAGTATTCTAGCCAATTCTTCTGTGTAATAGTAAATACTGCTCTACCGGTATACTTTCCTTTATTCTTTGCTAATCGCTCTGTTGAAAAATAATTAACTAATATTATATGATATTACTGCATATACTTATACAATGTACATAGCTTATGGCGTTTTCGAAATTATCTTAGAGATGAGATGGACTCAAAAATTATAACATACCTACAAATTATTAAAATTATTATAATTTAATTAAGATTTTATTAAAAATATTGACATCCGACAGATTATTTAAGTATGGCATCAATCATACATACATACATCGAACTATGTGATTTAGTATCAAGTATGCAATAAATAATTTAGGTAAATATAATATGATATTTAATTAAATGATCATATCTCGCACCTTCTCCCATATAAAAGAAAAACTCCTTTTTGAGTTGATATTTTAATACACAATAATGTTTTTGTACATTGAGTTTTTAAAAATGATTTTTATTTTTAATAAATAAAAGAAAATCATTTATTAAACGTGGAAAGGAATCATTTTTTTGTAATATTTTAGAACTACATTATTTTAGTTAAAACTTAATTAAGTCTAATTATTTAGAGTAAAGTGATTAAAGAAATCAGACACTGGGTAAATTACTTTTTATTTTTTATTGATTAAGTCGACAGAATATGTATGAAAGTGAAATGTATTCAAAATAGAGAGATCCATCAGCCCTTCCACGAGAACACACTCATGCATATAGCATTTTTTTTTATATTAAGCATAAATATAATGCATTTAATCATAAAACATGCACCTAATAAAAAATTTTTTTTTACCTGATTCGGTGTCATTTTTAAGAATTTTATCGATACTGAAATTCAAAGTTCCCGTTTTGCCACAACATGATTGTGATTGTAGTTCGTCCATTTTTAGTACTGAATACTCAATATGTTGTGTTCAAAATATCTGTGTTATTCTTTCTTTTTTTAGGATGTTCACAAGAAGGGGAACATAATTCATTCTTAAACTATTCTTCAGTGGTTTTTAAAATTCTTATTTACGATCATTGTGGTTTAAACGTATTGTTTACGTGAAAGAACTTTAAATACAAAACATCGGTATTAATATTAGATTTTAATAGTAAACGACCCAAATGGTCACAGCTGTTAACATACATAAAATATTTTTTATAAAGTCTATAATTTAAGGCATTTATAAATACATTAAATAGCTTATGTTATATAACTATACTATATAACTAATAATAAAACTTAATAATAAATAAACTTCATACTTTATTTTAGCATGTTCGAATCATCATATTTACACATCTAAACATGGAATACTATTAGAAGCTACTACAGTTTATATATAAATTCTTGTTTAAAGTATATAATATTAGTAGATATGTGATATTAACATTCCACTGTAAACTTATGTATATTGCTCAAAGTTCAGTGAGTTGATATACATAAGGTTTATCGAAAATATATTCATATTCATGTATTAGTGTACGCTCATAATAGTACCTATGTTATTAATAAATTTCAAAATTTATTTTCGTTTTAAGGCCCGCGCACACTACCGCGGTGGTGGTGGTGGTAGTTTATATTTTTCTAAAAACCGAAACCTATATTTTGATAATTTGTAATTTTTTTTCCATCATCAGAACCGAAAATATAACTATTACTTCTATTAACTAATCATTACAATCATATAAATACGACCTATGGACTATGGGTAAATCATCATATTATGTTTGATTGAATCAGCGAAGTCGCTAATATAATAATAATTGTGATACACTAATCGTCTGACAAAATAGTACCTAAATTCAAACCTGTAAGACGCCTGTAAAAAAGAAATAAGAATGAAAGAATGTATTTATATGACATATATATAAAATAATATATTATTACTACAACATTAATAAAGAACAATAGTAAATATATAGTATATCACACATCAAGTACGGCCAACGAGGCGGTAAAATTGGTCTTACAACGTTTTACCGCGAGATCCGTCGCAGATTTTAACGCGGCGATGTGTGTTCGTAGTAACAAATACGTCTGTTACATTTCACCGCCACTATCACTATGACAGTGTGTGCGGTTATTACCTATAATAAAATCTCCAATTTTTTCTTTATTACTATTTAATTTAAATGTTTATTTTTCATTGATTTTGCGCATTAACGATAAGTCACTAGAATGTTAATGTTTTCCTATGCATATTAACGGCAATATTATGTATAAAAATTCAACAGATATCCTAAAAATTCAATAAGCTCACTTGTACTATTTGGCAATGTATTATATTTGTTCGTTACTTAAAATTATGTCTCGGTAACCTACAATTCCAAAAATTTTTAATGAAAAACAATGCTATGTCAGGTAAAATATGAAGTTAGATAAATATTTAATGAAAATTTTTTTTTTAATAATTTAATTTGTTTTATTATACAGTTGATCAATAATATTTTAACCCCATAAGCTATTGTTTTGTGTACCCACACATATATTTTTTGGTAGGACATTTTGATTTATATGTGCATTTGACAAAACCTTATCCAGTTCCATTATTGACTGTTGATTTTCTATTATCTATAAGTTAAATATGTATTTTCTATGAAAACTTTATTAACCGTTATTACATTTTTTGATATAATATATAGATTATAGTTATCATTATCGAATATCAAATATATTATGTTACAAATTATATAGTATGCATGTTTTTTTAGTATGTAGTTTATTTGTAGTGTTGTTTTGATTTGAAAAAATAATTAACAACTCATGACTTTTTATGTGATGTATATAATTAACTATGATTAGTTTTAAATTTTTAATTAATTTCGTTTTTTTAAAATACATTAATTTACAATAATTAGAGAACTAGGTCACATACATGTCACACCACTGTCACTTAAGTGACACAAATGTTGATCATATAGTGCGAAACACGGTTGGCAATTATTTACGGCTAGTCTACGAGGTAAGGCATTGTTGGAGATTTATAACATTATCATTTCTAAACAGCAAGCATTCGTATAAACATATATTAAAGGTATACAAAACTTGGAAGCTGCGACCATGAATATATTACTTATAGCATTAAGTTTTTCATTAATCTGTTATTCAAACGGGACTGAGAAAAAAAACATTTTAAACAAAAAATTCATGGACTTGAATGCATTGCCGTTGGAAAAATTGTTGGAAATGAAAAAAGAACTACGAAAAAAAGGTAAGTTTAACTATAATGTATTTAAAAGAATCTGATCATTTTCATATATTGAAATATTAATATGAGTATATTATCGATTATATTGTCATACCTTAACTAATATAAAATTATTTTTAATCGATTTTCGTCCTCGGAAATGATCTGATCCCTAATATAAAATGTCCATCAAAAATTTTAATTATAAAATCCTAATTGGTCAAATATATATATAACATATGTATGTATGCAGTGGCGACTCGTACTATGGTGCACAATGGACTAGCCAGTTAACTAGCCAAAAAAATTGTATCAAAATTATTAGATTTCTGTTTTAAATGATAATTATTTATTATACACATAGTCTATAATTAATAAAAATATTTATAATTAAAAAAAAGTTTTTATACATTTTCGAGTTGAGAAGTATGTATATTATGGATTAAATAATTAGCGGAACACACAATCAATGTGTGCACCGGACTTATTTTTGTCGTTTCACGTATCACGTCGATCGTAAAAATAAAAATGTTGTGTTTATGTTTCATACGTAACAAGTTATTTTTTACTAATGTATTTTTGTATTATCATGGCAAAAAACTTATTCAGCTTAAAAAAATAAATGTATGTACCTATACCTATAACAAAATTAATATTTTTTTTACCCACCTACACAGGTACCTTACAAATTAATTTTGCAGGGCGATTGTAAACTCGGCATGAAGAAAAAAAAATGTTCAAAAGGTCTATTGTAAACTCGATCCGTAATTTTTACTTAGGTGTAAACTCGGCCCAGGTTTTTTACAAGTAAAAATAATTTATATGTAAACTCGGCCAGTGATTTTTTCAAGTAAAAATGATTGTCGTGTAAACTCGGCCCAATATTCTTATGATATTTGAGAACTATTTAGCGTTACCCAGAGGACAACATGAAGAGGCCAAATAGTTTCGCATTAACCGGAAAATGTTGACACCGATTTTGATTCGATACGACAATTGGGGAGGGGGGCTACGTAAAGTTGGCCCCCTCAGTAATGAAATATAAATTGTGTTAAGTTGCAAATCAGTTATAAATTTTTAACGCACGTTTTGTATTAGTACTCAAACTTGAGGAAGGACAACTTTACTTACATTAACGTACCAGTTACTTTAGAATACTTAAGATGTTTTAAAACTAACAGTCGTTGTCCACGTTGGGACTAAACTATGTGTGCCATCGTCGCGGTTGTGTAAACACTACTGAAACGTTTTTTCAAAAGTCTAATACGAAATTGAAAATATTTGTCTGGATGTTTAAATATATTTTAACATTGGTTAACAACTAATTGTTCATGATAAAATACAGCCACACGTTACCAATTTATAATTTGTAAATTAAATGATGCCGTGTTTACTATTTATTTTACTAGTCAAAATTACCGGAACGAATTTACAACCGACCTTTTTTATTATCTTAAACGTCTGGGCCGAGTTTACAATCGACCTAATTAACTGCCTAAAATGTTCGGGAAGAGTTTACAACAAAAATGGTAACGGCGGGCCTAGTTTACATTTGCCCAATTTGCACCACCTTAAGTGACCCTCTGCAGCTGCCACTGTATGTATAGTATGTATATAGTTTGTAATACGAGACTCGAGTTATCTAAATATCCGTTTAAGATTGTTACTAGTTTTGTGCTGAACACGTATTGTATCTAAAACTAAAATAGTTTTTTAGAATATAGTTTTATCGATCCACGCCACGGCGGTTGTTATAATGATAAATTTTGCTGAACAAAATCCAAATCGAAGGTCGTTCTAAGAAATTATTTCGCGCGTCGTCACCTCGTACCGATGCGTTAATAATACGCGCGTCCGTGTCTATGCTGCACATGTGTTACAGATTATCATGCAGTACAGCGAATGACCGTGGCAACGGAAACGGCGGAACAGGACGCGGTCGCACCGAACGCCATGGCCTTGCGGCGGTCGGCCGTCTCTTCAGGACCATCAGCCGAAAGTTCAGTGCAGACCGCTTTCCAAATGTCGCTCACCGTCCTCTCGTTCTTAGCGTTCGGTGGCTACGTCATCACCATGGTCGCGCAGAACATGCGTATGTCCCAACGCAACGGTGGCGTCGGTATGTCAGCTCCGCTACCGCTCAAGACCATCGTGGTCAACCAGAACAGACGGCCAGCCATGTCCAAACCGACCGATACCTTGACCGCGGTTAGTTTCGGATGACGCAAACGGACTTTGAGATTCCTTTGAATGTTTTCCTTCTCAACGTCACTCTTTGTTCACTTTATATGTTGTACTTTATTTTCTTTCCTGCTGTCGTTCATAACTTCGCGTGTTCGTTTTCCCATATTATCCGCATCGCACAACATGCCGCATTTCTAGATTCCTTGCGTACAACTCTTGACACGTTTTTTAACAACTTTTCAATATCGTTTGTAAATATCTCTAATAAAATTGAAATTACAAGTTAGAAATAAACATAAAATGATTTTATCCTCAAATAAACTATGCAATATTTATTGTCCTTAGTCTGTATTGTTTAACCATTCGATGATACAATTTGAATACACAAGATGGGATTAATATAATAAAGCTATTTTTTTTTTTGGATTACTCAATGCTTCTGTTTTTTGGAAATCGAAAAAAATGTTTCCTACATTGAAGCAATGATAAGTCCTCTACTAGTCATGAATTCGTTAATATATTAGACAGAAAGGATAAGTAATAGAAAACACGTCTCATTACCTACTCATTAAGATTTTTTTTTTAAAAATATATATTTGACCTTACAATATTGAACGGCCATACGTGATGGTAATTAAAATATACAATACCTATTACAAATCATAATGTACATTAATTTCGCTCGTTATTGCAAAGTTTAACTATCAAAATATGTGAATAGTAAATAAATATTATATTATACGACGCTGAATCTATTAATCTATTTTTATTATTATTTATTTTTTTTATATATATTCTTTAATACTATTTATTAATTCGTTAATAATTCATGAATTAATAAATAGTATTAAAGAATATATATATAAAAAAAAAATTTAAAAAATAAATAATAATAAAAATAGTCTAGTGTATAAAATATTGTTATCTATTGTTATAAATTAAGTATCTCATTGTCCTACTCATCCACTGACTATGTCGGTCTGGCTAATAATTTGACCTCTTGTAAAATATTTACAATAGATCTATAATAGATCTACAATCTACATAATATTAGAGTGAGATCGCCGGGTGTCCGAGTGGGCCAGATCGACACTGGCCACGTGGCCACGAATATTATGAATAATACGAATTAATTAAAAACTATTTCAAATCATTTTCAAAATTTTCATATTTTACTATTTTCTTATTACCGTAAAATGGGGAGACTTTGATATATTTTGTTGATTTTTTTTTTGTTCTTTTACGCATAGTTTTTTTAATACTTATGCTACATTTTTTCAAAGTAGCTATCAAAGTCAAACGGAATTTGGGGAGACTTTGGTACCCCCATTTTATTTTGTGTTTAACTAGTAGTAATGATATGAAAGTTATAAATCTCAAACCATTTTAAATTTGGTTAAATAGTTTTTGAGTTATAACATAACATTTATTATAGGGTGACATTGATATGAATTTTGTATTTATATAATTAATACTAAAACATAAAACAATATTTAAATAAATAATATTTTTTTAAGTTGACTAACTCAGTCTTTTGAAATAGTAAAAAGATAATAATAATTTCAAAATTAAAAACATAACAAAACAAAATTTTAAAATATAAATACATTCATTTAAATATATTTTTATTGACTTAGCTAGTTACTTAGTACTAGTTACTTAGTTACTAGTACTTACTAGTTATTAGGCAGTCTTGAGTTTACAGGTTCTAGGTCAATTCATCGCGGTAAAATACATCGCGAACAATTCATCGCCAACAAATTCATCGCGGTGTCAAATTCATCGCCGTAAAATACATCGCGCATTACAGTTAAATTAAATAACTAATATTTTTATCTTAATAATTTCACTTATTTATAATTAATTCTTAATTTATAAAAATACCTTTAAATAATTGTTTGGTCAAAGTAAGTTATTGTATTTATAAATTAATGTTAACTATGACACTTTTTCCTTCTAGGTAAAATAATTTTATTGCTATAAAACATGTGAAATTAAATACAAAATATAAATAGTAAATAAGTAATAATAATAATAATCGTAAGTCCAAATCAGGTATACTGTCAATATTTTCGTATAATAATATAGGTACAACTTACTACATTACTAATTAGTCATTAGGTACATGCTTGTAACTGAAAATAATGAGTTATCCCCCGTAAAAATTCTAAGATAGGCCTTGTATCATATTCATTGCAAATTGAAAGAATTCGTTCTGAATGGTCCTTATATTTTCGTTTGGCAACGATTTTATTTCCAGCAATGAATTGTTCGACTTTCCATTTATTCAAACTCTCTTGCTTTTTGAATGCGTCAATACACTTCCAGATTGTTGGATGGGCAACGTTAAGTATGGATGCAAACGCATTGTGCCATCCTTCAACAGAATTATTTGTTTTCGGTAAATTTTTTTATGTGATGTGTATAACAATTCCATAAAGTTATTGGGTATAACGGTCGTCTTCTTCGGTTTCTCCGGTCGATTCGCCCAATCCATACGTCTTCGAAATAATTAATTAATGGTATCAAATCTTGATTTGCTTGATAATAATCAAAATCTAAAAGTTCTTCAAATGATTTAACCCCATCGTGAATTGGTACGAAACTTAGAGCTGCCAACATACGAACTTGCAAAGCAAATTCTGAATCTTCTGAGTACTTTGCTTGAAGTCCACAACTTTGTACATGTCTCCAGATAGCCTGAGAAAAATTAAAAAAACATCCACTGATTTCTGTGTCCGAAAATTGTTTAGAAATTGCATTAATTACACCTTTTTCAAAGTCGATCATTATGGTTTTTGGTCGAAGTCCATTTTTTAGATTTTTAAGCCCCTCAAATAAACGATCATAAGTATTTTCAGTTTTATCTGGCAATAATACAAGTAATGAAGGAAGTACGTTATTGTACTGCACTCCATGGATTGTATATATTTGTGTGAATAAAGTGGGACAAGTGGAAAACGTTCCATCGGCAAACCAATGTTCGCAATTTGACATCAGGTCTAAGTTCTGTTGAGTTGAAAATATTAGTATACGTTTATTTCCTGGTCCACTGTCATGCAATAAAAATGGCTTTCCATCAGTAGTCAGTTGGTAAAGTTCAGGGATCTGTAAATCATTTAAAGACTTAGGGTTGGATGGTGCCCCAGTTTCCCTGTTTTTGATTCTACGAATAGTTCTTTTTAAAATTGATATATGTGGTAATTGTCCTGATGCTGCAACTGAAACTGATGTTGACGCCGATGTAGTGTGTAGGCGACCTCTACATGTTTTTTTATAATATTGTTCAAACTTCCATATCATCTTATTTTCTTTTCCACTTTTCCCATATGTGTAGAGATAGTTTTTATGTATTAATTTTTTTTGCCCACGTTCGCTCATAATAAAATTCATATTTGTAAAAATACCCAGAAAGAAACAAATACACAAAAGTACAACGTTGCACACTGCAGTCGGGTAACTAAAACGCGCGGCGTATCAAACCACTTATTACGTTGGGCAATTGTATGTGTATTGTTGGAAAATGTATAATTGATATTGACATTAATGTGTTGGGTCGGAAACATCAAACAATATTTACAACATTAAGATTACAGTCGTGTAATCGTAACAACGATATGTCTAAACTTTGAAATGATAATGGAAAATATTTTACCGCGATGTATATAATGGTTACTCATATATTGTATTTAATTTAACGTATGTTTTATAGCAATACAATTATTTTATCTAGAAGGGAAAAGTTAAAGTATAAATACAATAACTCACCTTGACCAAACAATTATTTATAATTTAAGAATTAATTATCAATAAGTGAAATTATTAAGATAAAAATATTAGTTATTCAATTTAACTATGGTTCGCGATGTATTTTACGGCGATGAATTTGACCCGCGATGAATTTGTTGGCGATGAATTGTTCGCGATGTATTTTACCGCGATAAATTGACCGGATACCGAGTTTACACAATACCTTGTTCACTGTCTAAACACAATTTCATAAAACAATTTTTAAATAAAATATAAAACAAAACTAAATGCACATAAATAAAGCCTTAACAAGTATAAACAGCTTAAACATAATAATTTCAAAGTCAACAATAAAACAAAATAAAAAATAAATACATTAATAAACATACAGTATTTAAATTGACTTAGCTAAGAACTTACTAGGCAGTCTTGAGTTTACAATATATTGATAACAGACTGAACGTACAGTTAAACAGCAGCTATCATATTCTTTTCAGCCTCATCACTAAATATCGACTGTCCTCTAGATTTTTTGCCATGTTTCCCATTAAAATTCTTGTATAACGTGCCATATCGAATTTTATATGTTTTAGAAGCATTTAAAATTGAAAGTTCACAATCAGCAAATTTTTGAAGAGCTTCTTCCACAACTTTATCTCTTCTATTATCATATGGGCGGCTGCTCATTTTTTTTTTTGTACACATGAATCATTAAAATAATTAAAATACATGTAATATATACATAAATAAGATTAACAAAGTCGCCCCAAAATTACTATCAATGTCACCTCTCGATAAGAAACGCTCTATTGTGTACAACATAATAAACAAAAATCTCACAACACAGTATGATTTGAATCATGATGTTACGTATATATAATATAACCTACCCATAATTATTAAATTATATATGTACTTACTTTGCGCAGCTAATTTCTAAACGTTGTTATTTTACATTTAAAATAACGTTGAGATTAAAGATAATACACCTTTCAAACAATTGATAATAAATCGTATTATTACCGTTATCATTATGAGACTTTTTATTAATCATTGTATACAATAAAAATTAATTTTGTCTGTGCAATGCAGTTACAATGTACCTACAGATTCAATGAATTAAAACATGATTATCAATGTCACCCCAATTTACGGTAATGTAAAAAGAGCTCTTATTACATGTATCACGGAATTCATGAGTCACGTGAAATACTTATTTATTCAAAATATTAATCCGTTTTGATAATCATAAAATAAGTAATTTTATATTTAAGTACTTATATTTAAGTTTTAATAAAATATTATATGAACATAAGATAATACGTTTTTATCATATTTTAGATAAACACGTATTTCACGGTACATATTTAACATGAATTCCGTACTACGTTTAATAAGAGCTCTACTAAAAATCATTAATTATTATGAAAAAAAACTTGATACTAAAAAAAATTGCAAATATGTACTTAACATTTTGTGCTAATAGTTTATTGTTATTAAACATTATAGTTTATAGTTGATTAGGTTGTTTGAGTTACCTACATATTTTATATTTTATATACATAAGATATATATAAAATATAGATTAAAAGTATATCTTTAATCACAATTTCGTATCGATTAAAATATTTTGTTTTTAGAACAATGAACATTTTATCGTTAATATCGACTGCCACCGCGAAGAAAATCGTAACTCAATTTTTACTACTTTTCAGGAAAGCCAATTACCAATTTCAATTTTGATTTCTTATTCCAAATGTTGAAGTATTTTTATGAAGATTTGAAATTTTAATTCTATAACTAATACGGAACTAGAAAACAACACAACATTTTTAAATGTCATAAAATATAGTTAAATTATAGACGATTTTCCTTAAATGAATTCAGTTACGACTTTTTTCGACGCAAACGAAATGTTGTAAATCGAGTTACGACTCTATTCGCCGTTTCAAAACAATAATATAGAGTCCAATACATTTTTAAATTTAGCGATTTAAACATTTTTATTAATCGGAAAATATTTAATACCTACCAATATATTATACAATATTATATAATTATAAACAATTTTTGTACGAAATTGTTGTTTTATAACATGTAGATTTATGCTGCACAAATAATTTAGAAATTAAAATAACATTAAGCTATCCGCTATTGACACAAATATTCAATTTATAATTTATAATAATAATTAGTATCATCTATGTTGAGTAATTATTAATATAAAATAAAGAACAAAAAAACAATAAAATATTTTTACAATTACAGCTTTAAACAATCACTGATAACATTTTTTTGGCGCCATAACTGTTATCAAAAAAAAACTCTAGACTTAAAACGTTATTCGCGGATCATTATGGTTGTAACTCAAGTTACGATCGTTTTCGTTGATTTCATTTAAAATAGGAAAATTTTAGTTTTCCAATTTTCTATTCTCTTTGGCCAAATTTAATTATAATTGTTTTAGTTGGTATTGAGAAAACAAAATGACTATTCGTTGTTGTTATTAACTCCAAACTGTTGAAAATTGAGTTACGACTTTCTTCGTTGCGGCAGTCGATATGTTAAAATCAAACGTACAGATTTTGCGCCTCCTTGAAAATTAACACAAATATGACACTGGTGTTAATATAATTGTATCATGGGCGCAGTTTGGTATAATTATCTGTGAGGACTATATAGGACTAAAAAATTTAATCTAAAAACTTGTTTAACTTGAATCAGAGGTGTCATTTCAGTTTCCAATAAAAGGGGGCAAAGGTTTTGACCGGCCCAAATGAGTTAAAAAAAACCCATCGCTTCGCTCATAAGAAAATATTTACTAACATTTTATCAAATTACCATCAGGGGCGGATAGGCATGATCTAACCGGGCCGGGAAAAATAGATTTTAGCGGCCCACATGGTCATAATATACAAAATCTAACAACCCAACATCCCCCCCTAACCATTTTTTTGTAGGAATAATATGAATTTAATATTACACTATTACAATTACTTAGTATTATTATATTTTTTTATCACACCACTTTTATACTATATTATAATATTATATTAGATTAGATTATAGTTGTACTTATTGCACTAATTATAAATGTATAGACTATAACTGTACAAGGTAACTTGACAAACGCACTTAAATTATACTGGTTGTACTGGTGAAAAAAAAAGTAGCAAACTCTTTAAACATGTATACATTTATTAATAAATACAAGCAGGCATATATACAATTTATAAATTTTGGATGAAACTTTTAATGAATAATATAAACAAGTGTGTAATATTATATGAATATTTATTTTGTTAATATAAGATAAATATTATATATTATAAGATTAATAATGACTTGAGTAGTTTATTTTGAGAGGAAAATTTGTCAATAATTGTGTTGTTTTCTAGTTGGTTTAATATATTTTTTTCTGTGCATATAATCATAAGTTGTTCCAGGTGTGAAGATGATAGTGTACTACGCAACCTGTTTTTGATGTATTTAAGCTTAGAAAATGATCTTTCGCAAGAAACTTGTGATATAGACAAAGTTAATATATACTTATAAGCTAAGAATAATGAAGAATAGGCTGAACAATACAAAGAATATCTCAACAAAATAATATAACAGCAATGAATACAATTTGAACGTTTGTTACAGGCATTTTCACTCATTAGATATTCTTTTTCATCTAAATTAAAGCCATCTAAGTCATCTCTATCTTCATCCTCGTTTACATAACTAAAACTTATATTTTGTTTTAAAGAGTCAAATTTGTTCATAAAATCAAGAAACTCCTCTTTTAGTGAAGTTTGTGTTACATTTGGATTTATAAAGTTCAATTTTTCACTAATTTTTTTCATTGCATTTTCTGGAAGTCACTCATTTTTTATATCTTCAAAGTTTTTTGAATCTAAACAAAAAATATCTGCACAAATTTCTCGAGATAAACTTTCATACCTTACTTTTATTTTATCGTTAATTATGTCCATAATATTTTGAAAAGTGCCTATTCTATATTCATCAAAAGCTGAAATGTTTTTGAAAGAATCATCAGCCTCATAGTTAAACATTTTTTTGGGAACTTGACGTCTTTTATTTGGAAATTTGTTTTCAATAATAATACCAATTTCATCAAGTTCGTCATTCATATGTTCTATAAATATATTGGTTTTATCATGAATTTCAGAAAATTATACTTGCTGTAATTGAACTTCAGATTTTTTAATCATATTATATGCTTGTAATATTTCACAATTCTTACTCTGGAGATGGTTAGATAAAGGTCCTGTAATACTAAATATCTTGAGGAACACCATTGCTGTTAAAATTGTCTCATATTTTATGAAATTTTCTATAAACACTGACACTTTAGCTCTAGATTCCGATTCATTTTGCACCGAATCTTTAATTGTTTTCATTACTTGAATTAAGTTTTAAAATAGTATGTCATTACAATTTTTAGTGTCAAATAGTCCAAATATTTTTTTGAGTGCTACTTTCTTCGCCCACTATGTTTCTCCAATTAAACTGAGTTTCATTTTAGTAACTATATCATTCCAGCGATCCATACGTACATGTGATCTTCGGATGAAACATGGTGAAGGAGTCATATTTACTTAAAAACAAAATTATCTCTAAAAAATTATCATGATCGATGTTTGGATTATTTAATGTGTATGCAGCTTCGTTTCTTTTTCCTCTATATGCCAAACCACATTTTCAAATGAGTTTTACAACATCGACAATTCTTTCAATCATATTTCTACGTCTCTCTATTTGTTTCCCTCTGACATCCGTGCAACCGTAAATAATCATTTTCTTAATATCTTTACATTATATTGTTATAAAATGACTATTGACACAATCTCTATGGTGAGCGGAGTTTTCGTGCTCTCCGATTTTCAAATAAATATGTTGCCAATCAGAAGAACCTTCAACAAAAGTATTTTTCTCTCCTTTTCTCCCATAAACAATACAAATCGTACAAAATAATTTTTTTAATTCTGTAGAATAGGATAACCATATACGTTTATTATTTACCGAACAATAAGCTTTTTGGGGATTGAAGGGAATATTGTCTTTTGGTTGACAAGGATGAAATTCGAAGAAGTTCTCAATATTTTGATACGTTGGCTTTTTAAAATAATCAAAGGCGTCAGGTTTATTTATTGTATGTTTAAGATCAATGTCAAAATTATCTTTTCTTATTTCGTCTTCATCTATATTATTATCTTGTTTCTTATTTTCTTTAACTATGCTGTTATTGGGGATATTATTACTTAGTTCACCGTGAGGTCGAGATTTACAACTGTTAATTTCAGTATCCAAAGATTGACTTACTAAAACTACACTATCCTTTTTTTCAACGTTCTTAAACATACTATCCAATTTTAAACATGTTTTGCTCTCTTCTAATAGCTCTTTTCATTTTTTATCTCTGTTATTTTCTGCTCCTCCTTTTCTTTTTAATTTGTTTTGAAGCATAGTTATCTAGAATATATTATCATATATAATATATATATATATATATATATATTATCATATATAGTATTTGAAGTCTGAAATATTTCACAAAAACGTGAAACACTGTATTGTTAATATAAAATAATATATTTGTTACGGTAAAAGTACAAATACCGGTAAAATTTAGAATTTAGCGGTGAATCCTAAGTTTCACCGGCTACTGTCGGTAAAATATAGGATACACAAAATAGTTTGGTCAAAACCCGAATGATTTTAGTAGTTCGGTTTTTAAAAACGAGATTTAGTAAATCTTGGGATAAACATTCAGTGTTAGTAAAAGTCCGAAATTGCTTAATAATTGTGTGAAATTATTATTATTTACTGGGTAATTTTAGTAACAACAAATATATTGTGAGAACAATTTTTTATTATTAATAAGTATCACTATACATTTTTAATCAAAAATTGATGACGATTTTGGGACAGATTCATTTATTGAAATTAATTTATTAATTAAATATAAGAATGGATTTATGCATTAATAATATAAGAATATAAATTACTATTGATATTTACGAATTTAATATTATTAATATTCTAAATAATTTTTACCTAACGTGGTTTTACAGAAGTTGAGAGATAATAGGTATAATATAATATAGTTTGAGCGAAGCGTAGCGACGAAAGCCGAAATAGTGCAGAAATGTCAATAGATAATATCTAATATAATAGATAATAGATAATAAATATTATTTTAAATATACACTTCTAATATATTCGCTATTTTCAAAGCTATTCGAGATATCAATTTTTCTCAAAGGACTTTTCTTCTCAAATCATTGAGTTTCATCTAAATTCGTCAATTTTTGGTGCCCCTGTTATCGGAATCTGGCCCCCAATCATTACTTAATTTCTAAAAATTTACATGCATTTTAAACTGCCAAAAGACGAAACAATGAAAAAGTTTTCCCTATAAAACATAGAAAATAAGCTGACGAGCTCAAATTGTTTTTCAAAATTAAAATTAAACTACTAGAAGTTTATTTTTCGCCATCTTATTGCTCTAAAATCTATAAATGTATGAAAGTTATATAATAATCACTTTGGAATTTTCTTAAAAAATAAATCAAATTGTATTAAAATATTAAAATATTTCGTACAATTTTCAAACACAAATCATAATATATTATATACGCGGCAGCCGTGTTCATATGCGTAACCGGCGTGGCGTTTAGTCAAAATGTCACATAATTTACAAAAATAATAATACAGTCGACTCTCGATAACTCGAAGTTCAAGGGGGCGGAAAAATCGACTTACTAAAAATTTCGAGTTATCAAAAAATTTAATAAAGTTATGGTTATTTGAAGGGGAATTTTATTTATTCGAGATGTCAAGAATTTCGAGTTACCGAGAGTCGACTGTATAAATAATTACAATAATTATAATGTGTACCAGTTAACAGTGTAAATTATAATATAAAATGTACCTACTTGTCTATACTCTCCAGAATCCAAATAGATTGGTACGTTATTATTATATATTTTTACTATTTAGATACAGTGATTAGTGATAACAGAAAGCCAAAAACTGAATGATATTGTAACTATTGCCTAATTGGAAAATGTTTACTGTAACGTCTATGTTCGTTAATAATAGTATTATTATTTATATTAGTTCATGACAGCGGTAGCTGTGGGCCAATAGGCACATCATCGGCCCATTTTCGACAATATAAGCAGCGGCCCACCGGGAAAATCCTGGTGTCCCGGTGGCCCTATCCGCCCCTGATTACCATACACACTTCACTTTATGATTCAAATATTTTTACGCTACGCTCGCTCGAACATTTAAAACGAAAATATCCTCTGATTTGCAATTCAACACCACCCCAATTAGGTCAAAGAATGAAAAAAAAAGAATTTTGAATTAACTTCGAGACCAGGCGGGGCCTCTCGCTAGCTGCATTCGCTCGGACAGTTAAAAACGAAAATACTCCCCGATTTGCTATGCAACACCACCTCAAGTGGATAACACGTTTAAATAAATTGCATTTCGGGTGTATCATGCAGAATTCTAAGCTGTGTCACTCGTTCGGGGACATTTAAAACGAAAATATCCCCCGATTTGCTAGGAAACAGCACTAAAAGTAGATTACATATTAAGTGTAGAGGTAAAACTGGTTAGCTACCCGTCGTAATAAATAATTATAATATCTTAACAAGAAATGAATTAAATACCCCTGAAGCATGTGAAATATCAAATATTAATATTGTTGTAAATTGTATATTTGTTGGTGATGAAGCATTTGGTATTTCTAAACATATTCTACATCCTTACGGGGGAAGGTACTTAAAACACAGTGCCGGCCCAAGATACGGGCGAACCGGGCAGTTGCCCGGGGCGCTACTTTTTTAGGGGCGCTTTTAATATACGAATATTTTATAAATTTTAGCGTAATATTTATTCAAATTGAGTATTGACAATATTATAGCTAAGTGACTAAATTATCCATGACAGAATATTCTGTTATATAATTTTTTTTATAGATTTTACTTCACTTTCCAGTTTTTATTGTTACCTATATTACAAATAATTAAAAAATAATATAGGTACAAATGTACAATAATATAATATATTAATTATTATTAATTAATATATTATATTATATTATAATCATTAAGTCGGGAAAACCAAAAAAGTTTGTGTTACAGCCGATACGTCTGAGATACAAGATAGTCGCTATTGGACTGTGTTGGTTATTATTATAGTTATTAATCGTACATTTATCGCCTTTTATTGTCATTATCTGTAATAATGTTCATATTTATGAATACGATGTACAATTATTTCTCATTTTTGTTTTGCTGGTGAAGTTGAACAGTTGTTAGTGGTGTCGCCGGTATCGGTCGAAAATATGTAAGTATTTTTAAATAATTGTAGCAATTTTGAATCTACGCTTTTGTATAATAAATTATTATAAATAGCGCTCATAAATGAATGCGATTTTATTTAATATATTAAATGGTAGACAAAAAATGGCACCAAAAAAAGCTAGTGGTTATCAAAATCGTAAAAGGAAACTAGAACAGGAATTACAAGTTGAAAAATGTCCAAAAATTTCATCATTTTTCAAATCTAATATGAACGAACAAAACCCTAATTTGACATTTGAGAGTGAATTAGAAGATCGTTTTAATGAAATAAATGATTTTAATAATAGCTCTAGTAATGACAAAGAATGTAGTAATATTCCTAATATACTCCCGAATGATCCAAAAAATATCGATGAATCTTTTGACGTAATAATTAGTTCGAAAAATTTCAATGATATAGCATATTGGCCTGAACAATTAACATCTACTGACAAAGATTATTTGATAACAACAGGACTCAAAATGTCTATTGATTATATGAAAAATTTTAATTTTCCTAAAGATAATAATAACCGTAGTTTTTCATATTCGTTATTTTTTCGAACTATAAGTAACGGAGAAAAATATTTAAGAAAATGGCTAGTGTACTCCGAAACAGTTAATGCAGTATTTTGTTTTTTTTTTGTAAAATATTTGATCCCACGAGTCGATCTAATTTAGCCAAAGATGGGTTAAAAGACTGGAAACATGTACACGAGTATTTAAAAACACACGAGAATTCGCCTCATCATATCAAATGGGCTAGTATGTGGTTGGAAACTAATATAAGGCTTAAAGAAAACAAATCAATCGACGCATGCTTACAAAAACAAATAGTTGCTGAAAGAGAACATTGGAAAAAAGTTTTAGAACGATTAATTGAAATTACAATTTTTCTTGGGAAAAATAATTTAGCATTTCGAGGTTCTTCGGACAAGTTATTTACACATCATAATGGAATTTTTTTGGGTCTTGTCGAGTTGTTAGGAAAATTTGATTTAGTAATGAATGAACACATTCGTCGTGTCATGTCTCGTGAAACTCATGTACATTATTGTGGAAAAACTATTCAAAATGAAATTATTAATATAATTGGGAACTTAACACGTGACAATATACTAAGTCGAGTTCGCAAAGCTAAATATTATAGTATTATGTTAGATTGTACTCCAGATATTAATCATGTTGAACAACTTTCTTTGACTTTGAGAATTTTTGATATCGACGAAATGTGCATTAAAGAACATTTTATAGAATTTGAACCAATATTCAACTCGTCTGGTGAAGGAATTTATAAGTCTATATTAAGTATGTTGAAAAGTTGTAAACTAGAACTAAATGACTGTAGAGGTCAGGGATATGACAATGGGGCAAACATGAAGGGCAAAAATAAAGGCGTTCAAGCACGAATATTAAGAGCAAATCCTCGAGCTTTTTTTATGCCATGTGGTTGCCATTCACTGAATTTAGTAGTCGGAGACAGTGTTTCTTGTTCTATCGAGTCAAAGAACTTTTTTGGGACGATTCAAAGAATTTATGTTTTATTCTCTGCATCTGTTGGACGTTGGTATATCTTTAAAAAACATGTACAATCTTTAACTGTTAAGCCACTTTGCGGAACTCGATGGGAATGTAGAATAGATTGTATTAATGCTATTAAAAATGAAATCTCACAAATAATAGATGCACTGATAGAGTTAACCGAATTAAATACTGCTGATC
>JASXSY010002074.1:0-134003 GCA_034509805.1 Sipha maydis
CTGAAGTTGAGACGGCATTAAAAAATATGAAAAATGGAAAAGCGGCGGGACCTGACAATGTGGAAACCGAATTCTTAAAACTGATGAATGAAGAAGGAATAAAATGAATGATAACAATTTTCAATAACATCTATGATACAGGAAATATACCGAAAGAATGGCTAAAATCAGAGTTCATTGCATTACCCAAAAATATCAGAGCAAAGAAATGTGAGGACGCACCATAAGTCTCATGAGTCATATACTAAAAGTTATTTCTAAAAGTCATTCACAAAAGAATATACAAAAAATGCGAAGAACAGATCCCGCCAAACCAGTTTGGCTTTATTAAAGCAACAAAAGAGGCTTTATTCGGAGTGCAAGTTTTGATACAAAGATGCAGTGATGTAAATTGTACACGTTTATGTATGTCTAATTAATTATGAGAAAGCTTTTGATAGAATCAAACATGACAAAATGATGAATGTACTTAAAGAAGTTGGTCTAGATAGTAAAGATTTAAGAATAATAGGCAACCTATAATGGAATCAGACAGCTTGTTTGAGACTAGATGGAGATACAACCGAGGATGTAAAAATATTACGAGGTGTTAGACAAGGGTGTATACTGTCACCCTTAATTTTCAATCTATATTCGGAAAAAATATTCAATGAGGTTCTGACGGGATAGAGGAAGGCATACAACTAAATGGAGACAGAACCAATAATATTAGGTATGCAGATGACACCATAATTCTAGCCGACAATTATGCTGGACTGCAAACCTTAATGTACCACATAGCACAGCACAGTAATCAGTTTGGACTCAACATAAATGTACACAAAACAAAACAAATGATCATTAGCAAGAACACTATAACTGGAGCTCACCTTTACGTCAATCAAACCAGAATAGAAAGAGTGGAACAATATTGTTACTTAGGCATGATTAATGAAAAATGGGATAATACTCAAGAAATAAAGGGTCGTATAGGTAAAGCGAGGACAACATTCAATAAAATGAGCGCTTTCTTCATAAGTCATAACTTATCCCTTAAAACAAAAAATGGAACATATAAGATGTTATGTGTTTTCTGTTCTACTCTATGGTGTAGAATCCTGGATACTAAATGATGCCATTACAAAATTATGGGTGTAACGATATTTATTTCTAGTAGAAATGATTTTTAAACGGATAAAAAAATATAATGTGTGTGTGTGAGTTTGAAAGAAAGAGAGAAGGTTATAAGGTACATATAAACATTATTATTTTAAATTCCATATTGCATACGAGTCTGATGAATGAGTCTCATGAAGTATCACTGCCGTCCTTGTCATCATACGTAGCACATATATAGATTATATTTATAGGGCAATTGATAAAAAATAAAGACACGATTGCTATTAGTAATATTAGTATACAATTTTTTTATTTTATAACTATATATATAATATTATATTATAATATTATATATTATATTATAAATATTATAAAAATATATAAATATTAGAATGTTGCTAGGTGACGGTTGCTAAGGGGTGTTGCTAAGGAATAATATGAAACACTTTTTCGGTAACGCTTTTCGATTCTATGTGTTAAAGAAAAGACATAAAATGTCAAAAAGATGGAAGCATTTGAGTTATGGATATATAGAAAAATATTGAAAATACCGTGGACTGCCCGGATTAAAAATGACGAAGTTCTTAGGAGAATGAAAAAGGACACTGAGCTAGTAAACACCATAAAGATAAGAAAGCTCCAATATCTAGGTCACATAATGAGGAATGAAAATAGGTATACAATACTTCAAACCATTTTTCAAGGGAAAATATATGGAAAAAGAGGCCCGGGCAGAAAAATAAAATCATGGCTTCATAATATATATATAAGCGAATGGTATGGAAAGAGTTCATCAGAGTTGTTTCGTGTCGCAATCGACAGAGAGAGCATTGCTGGAATGGTCGCCAACATTCGAAATCGGATAGGCACCTGAAAAAGAAAAAAATGTAACCAAAAATGCTCATTTGTTTACGTATAATTGTAATATTCATGTATGTGTTTTTTATATTTTGTTATCTCGCGAAAATCAATGACCGAAATGGTTGTGAGTGCTTTGATTTATAATTTTTTTTTCGGCGTTAAATGGGTCAGAAATGCTGCTGTAAATTGTGAATAACAATTTTAAATTTACATAATCATCGAAAACCAAATTTTCTTTAAATTAATTCAGCAAAAATAATTTAAAAGAAATAACCTTTGAATTAACTTTATGATAACTTAATAACTAGATGAAAATAACGATTTAAAATAAAAAATTATTCTACATTATTATTGAGCATTCGATCGTTATTGAATGAGTGTAACATTAAGCAAAAATAGTGATTTTAAATTCTAGGATGTGAAGAAAGTGAAAAGAAAGAGTTTTGGCGAGAGATGGATGAGGTGATGCAAGGAATACCAGGAAATGAGGATGCTGTGATTGATGGTAATATGAATGGTCATGTAGGGAGTGAGAGGGTAAGGTATGAAAGAGTGTATGGTTTTGGTGAGAGGAATGAGGCTGGAGAAAAAGTTTTGGATTTTGAAGAGTCGTATAAGCTTGCAGTAATCAATACATATTTTAGGAAAATAGAAGAGCATTATATAACATACAAGAGTGGAAGAAATAGATCGCAAATTGATTATTTTTATGTGGAGGAGAGACAATATAAAAATAGTAAAGGATTGTAAAATAATTCCTGGAGAGAGTGTAATAACACAACATAGGTTGATGAAAATGCCACCGCCAACCAACTTGGGATCGACATTCTGGTTATTAGTGAACCAAGACACTCCAGAAGCGAAGAGGAGGGATGGTTCAACGACGCTAGCAGCAGAGCCACAATCGCAGTACTTGATAGTAAGATCCCTATAGACAAGATAGGCTCAAATAATAGGTTTTCGCTGGGTACAGATCGGAGGAGTGACAATATACGCCTGTTACTGGTCACCCAATACCGAATTCACCCAATTTATCGACTTCCTCGACAGACTAGAGGCTAGCATTAGAACAAAAAATTGCACAGTCATAGTCGCTGAAGACTTTAATGCTAAATCACCGGAGTGGGGCGATCATCGCGAAGACGCGAAGGGACGAGCTCTGACGGACTGGGCAGCCAGTCTAAGCCTCGTTCCATGCAATCGCGGTGATAAGCCGACATTATCCAGAGTCTACAATGGAGGCATATCAAGGTCACACATTGACATCACATTCGTAACTGAAAGCAGAGTACAACAAATACGTGAATGGAAGGTCTTGAACGAGTACACCGGATCACTTCACAGATATATATCCTACGAAATATCGGCATCTGCCAAAGAGCCAAATCAACAAGACACCATTGCTACATGGTCATGGAGAAAGTATGACCACACTAAATAACAGAGCTTCCTATCCGGGTCGAACTTCAAAATAGTCAGACCTACAGCATCATTGAGTGCGAAAAAAGTAGGAATATACCTAGAAGAGGCATGCAACAGCTATATGCCGCGAGGAGAGTAAAAAGGAAGAAAGAAACCTACTTTTTGGTGGTCGCAAGAAATCGCTGATCTCAGGAAGGACTGTTTAAAAGCAAGGAGAAAATACAAGAGAAGCCAATATCGCCAGAATAATACGCAAGAATCAGACTACGTCAACTTCAAGGAGACAAAAAAGAGACTAAAGAAAACTATCAGGAAAAGCAAAGAAGCTGGCTGGAAGAATCTATGCGCACAAGTAGAAACGGATCCCTGGGGCCTGCCTTACAAGGTAGTGGCTAAAAAGCTAATGAGCAAAAGACCGATCCCGGGAATTTATCTTCCTGGTAGGCTGATATCCATAGTCGATACAATATTACTTACACATTAGTACTTCATGTTTGCCAACGATGTATCTGCAAGATCACATATTTATATTATGTACTGCCTAAAAATCCACTCGATTGTCTAGAACCAAATATTTCGAGTCTAGTATTCATGAGATTTTAATAATATTAACGTTAAATCGACAATGGAACCATTATTTTGTGTTAGGCAATTAGTAGAGAAGTACAGAGAAAATAATAAAAAACTATGCATGGTGTTTATAGATTTAGAAAAGGCGTGTGACTGGGTGCCAAGGGAAGTTTTAAGGTGGGCATTAATGAGGCAAAATGTCCCAAAAATGTATGTAAATTTTATCCAGGATATGTATGAAGGGTCGAGTACTAGCGTCAAGATTCGGTGTAGAGTATCAGAAGGTTTCAGTGTAGGAGTAGATGTGCACCAGGGGTCAGCTCTAAGCCCCTACCTGTTCTCAGTGGTAATGGATAAGGTTTCAAAGGAGATACAGGATGAGATACCATGGTGTATGATGTTTGCCGATGATATAGTTCTGGTAAGAGAAAACCTGGAAGTTGTCAATAATAGGGTAAATGAGTGGAGGTTAGCCCTCGAAGAAAAGGGATTGAGAATTAGTAGAAATAAAACTGAGTATATAGAGTATGATTTTGGACAAAGAGGCCAAGAAGTTGAAGGAATGAGGAGACAACTGACAATAGATGGTGATGTGACAGGTGAAGTTGAGAGCTTTAAATATTTAGGATCTTTTGTTCAAAAGGACGGGGGCTTTGACATGGATGTAAAACATAAGATTAAGTGCGGGTGGATGAAATGGAGAGAAGCATCGGGCGTGTTATGCGATAAGAGAATTCCAATTAGGCTGAAAGGTAAATTTTATAAAAGTGTAGTGAGACCAACTATGCTGTATGGTTCAGAGTGTTGGGCGATTAACAGGAGAATAGAACAAAGTATGAGTGTCACGGAAATTAAAATGCTTAGGAGGTTGAGTGGAGTGACAAGAAAAGATAGAATAAGGAATGAATACGTGAGAGGTAGTGTTGGTGTAGCGCCAATTGTGGACAAGATGAAAGAAAAAAGGCTGAGATGATTTGGGCATGTGATGAGGCGAGAGGAAACGAATGCAGTAAGAGTGGTTATGAAGATGGACGTTGAAGGAAAAAGAGCAAGAATAAGACCAAAAAAGAGATGGTTGGAGACTTTGGAGAATGACATGGGGGCTATTGGTGTGTGCAGAGGAGATGTGATTGACCGAGTAAAGTGGAGGTGTAGGACAAGGGTGGCCGACCCCAAATAGTTGGGAGGAAGGCAAGGCAAAAGAAGAAGAAGAAGAAGAAGTGATTTTAAATTCTGAGTATAATAAAAACCATGAAATATTTTTTTTTATGTCCGTGTACACGATTTTGGCCAGAATGAGAACTCCGATAGGAAATATTAACTTATTGTTTCTTTGCAGAATAATATTTTAATAAATATTTTTTATATTTTAGAAAATCTGATAAAAATTTATATAATAGCAAAATTTATTGCATCCTAATTTTTTAACAAAATCAAATTTTTGTTTATACCGTAACTCTAAAAATAATAGTTATATAAATTTAAAATTTTTCACCGATTGATTTAAAAGTTATTCTTTATAAATGATATAGTTTAAAAATATTTAATATTTGAGCTATTTAAAGGTGATTGAGAATGTCATGTTTTCTTAACTTTTTATCATAAAATATCTATAACAAAAATTCATAAAAATATAATGTTTCTTATATATATTTCATATAAATTTACAGAAAAAAATACAGTTATTATAAAAAAAAACTATTAATGAAAGTTTAAATATTCCATTTCAACAAAAATTCTCTATATTTTTTCTAACCAATATACATAAAGCTTTCAATTTTTATACTTTAATCTTTAAAACAGAAAACATGATTTTTAATAAGATTTTGTGTGTACTTACCCCATAAAATTGTATTTACTAGAAAATTGTAAAAAAGTTTTATGAATGTTAAAAAATTATTTGTTGATGGTGTTTTTCACCTGACCGGCATTAAACTGTATTCATAAGTATAATAATTATAAGTATTCAATAACATAATAATTTTGCAAATTTAAATTTTTATGTCTTAAACGCACTATGTATTATAGGTAATATATTTTTAAAAAAGTGTATATGAGTTCAAAAAAAAATATTTTTCCAATGTTCTGTAACCATAAATACAAATTATTAAATAAAATTAGTATACAAATTTTTCCGCTGAAAAATAAGACCTTAAATTTAATTTGCGCAGTGTAGGGTTAAGACAAATTGTTTCACTTGATCACCTCATCGTCACAACCTCAAGGTTCGTAAAGTATATTTTGTATATATCGTATTGCACAATGATTTTCAAAAGCAGTTGTTTGTATAATTTAGAATGGGTTGATGATAGTATATAACTTGGTCACTTATTGGTAAATTGTTAGATTTATTAGAAAACTTCACTCAAATTGTATAAATCTTATATAATGTAGCGTGAACGTTAACACTGAGTTACTGTAATACAAATTAATTATTACTAACCTTTAAGTAAAATTAAATTGTAGTATCTAGTAAAAATTATTGGAAGAACCAACTACCAAAATATGCCACAATTACACAGTTACATTGAATATAATTTACTCATAAATTATATATTGCATTATATATTATATTATTTATATATGCAGTAGCACCTCAATAGTCCGGACCCCCGATAATCCGGTGAACGCGGTAATCCGGGCGGTATATAAATCCATTTGTTCGTAAATACAATGAATTTATGTAGTTTATTTGGGATCCCCGAAATCCAATTATGGTCAGAAGATCAGAATATAGATAACAATGAAATTTTGTCGTTAAATCGATTAAAAGAATACGCTTTTTAATTGAAAATTAATAGTATCGATCAGAAAAAAATTATTGACTATTATACTTATATTATATTATTATAATTTTTTTTTTTTTAATACATTATATTAAAGTGTTTTATATTTTTTTAATGTAAATTACAATAAATGTAAAACTGATAAAAATAAAAATAAAATTCAAAATCAAATGCTTTGACGTTTGAGTAGGCGATCTTATAAACTTTCGGTAATCCAGACGACGCTCGGTCTGAGTTCGTCCGGAATACGAGGTTCTACTGTACTCATATATATTCTTTAGAAAAATTTTAATAATTAGAAGAAGAGTATTTCTATAAATATAATATCAACTGGTGAGATGGCACAGGGGTGGATTCAGAAATTTTTTACGGAGGGGGCGCAAAATAAATTGTTTACTTACGACTAACCTGCCTGAATTGTAACATAATACGTAAAAGCAACAAAAATTATGTTGGCCCATAGCCTTCAGGAATATATAAAATAAAAAATTAAATTAAAAAAACATTTTCAAACAATTATTTTTAAGTACAAAATGTACTAACCATGGCTATAACATACCAACACACTAATCAATACACAATGAATATAAAATAATATTATTTTATTTTTCGTAATTGTATATTACTCTAGTCAGTAATTGTATTGAACCACGAAAATAATCGAAAGCCCAATATATTTGAAACCAATTTTTGGGGGGGGGGGGCGTACGCCCTCCCCCCCCCTTGGATCCGCGCCTGAGATGGCATGGGTCATTAATAATTAAATTTTGTTAGCTTCAATATTATTTATAGTTCACTACATAACTGTAAAGATTATTCACTGAAAATTCGTGAATCGAAAACTGATATGAGACCACCTATTAATTTCCAATTTCATGATCAACTACTCACCAAGAAAATAGATCTAACATGTATTAGAAGTATGTCATATGTATTTATAATATTGTAATAACAAAAATCAAAATTAATACTCTCTTATTGGTCTTTTTTCTTTGCTTGGTCATACACAATGCCCAAAACCTATATTACATCGTGGAAGTCATTTTCGATGATGACGTTATTAGTTTCTATACTAAAAAAATAGTTAATTAATTTTCAATCAATTGAAATCAATCATTTTCACTACAATACTCTTGATAACAAGAGCTTTTCTGGAGGGTGATACTTGATTGTCATTTATCATATAATTTAACTCTCTTGTCTGTAACGACATTTCTACGATCAGAAAACTTAGGACTGTTAGACTTGGACTGTTTTTCGGTTTATATTTATTATTGTGTATCCTATGTCTCGATAGTAAAATTAGGAATAAAAATTATTAGTAGGTCTAAGAAAATTAATTATATTTTGAATGTTTTTAACTTAGATTTTTTCTTTGGGATATTTTATAAGTATTAAAAATATCATCCAATCATTATCTTTTTTTAATTTTCCATTTAGTTCATATTAGTACAACAATATAGGCTTCTAAGATACAGTAAATTACTTAGTTCTCTCCAAAATCTGGCCTTACTTTCTTGCTCTTACTATGTTGTCAAAAACTATAATGTTTGTTCTCCTCAACATTTTAGTTAGCCGCCTGCCACATGAAGATTTCTGTACCAAAAAATAAAAAATACAACGGTATTTTCTCGTATAAAAACTTTTAACGTATATACACACTTGCCTTCTCGCACAATTATTTTGTGAGACTTAAAAGAATTAACAAACAAAGTTTAAGTTAGGTAAGTTAAGTTTACCTTTATATAAAGATAAATAAATGTATATATATATATATATATATATATATATATATATATATATATATATATATATATATATATATATATATATATATGTATAATGAGTTCATTATACATTCAGTTTTTTTCCAATTAACAAGACTTTTTTGAAACTAATTAATTTCTTACTCAAATTGAGTTAATCTTTTTCCCTATCTTAATGTTATAAATTTTTCTTAGAATTCATTATTTAATCCTTATAAGAATTACAATTATTATATATTATATTAATAGTATAATATTTTGTTAGTTATTAAATGACAAAGTGTGGACAAAATATATATTCACAAGAATCAATACTTTCGCTAATTCTGTTCAATATAATACTTCTTTAGTTGTAAAAATTAAAATTAGAAAATTAATTCATACCAATGATGTAACATAAGTATATTTAATTTTGCATAATTTACATGCATATGTACACCGAAAACTTACAAAAAATCTGACAATGATTAAATTGTAAATTTTTTTGTTGAACATCGTTGTACGTTTTTTTGGTACTCTTATATATTTTCCTGAAATCCGAAAATTTAGAAATTTTTAGTTGCACGCCTTAAATACCAAGTTCAATACTGAGTAATCGTGAATAAAAATTCAAATTATTTTTAAAAAGTATTGAATAATGTCAAATAAATCTATTTGAAGATTTTTGAATAGTTTGTTTTTACTTTTAAGTAAAATTGTAACTCTAGTCTGGCAGTTATCATTACACATTTCAATGTGGAATAACTAAAAATAAAAACATCAACAATTTCTAATAAGTTTCCAATAATAACCAACAAACCAAATTAAACATTTTTGGGTAATTTTTATATGATTTAAGTACATTATATGCTATCCTAATTTTTTTGTGTATGACAATGTAGAACGAATATTCCAAAGATATGAATATAAACAATTAGAAGATATTTTAAAGAAAACCTATACACATTTTACAAAAGTGTTCAAAAATTAGACATCTCAATCTAAATTCTAATAAAACACATTTGACACTTTTTATTTCATTAACCATGAGACAAAATGAAAAATGCATTTAATATTATAGTGTAGCCAAAGATTTCGCTCCTGTGATAGATGTGCAATACAATTGATGATCTACAAAGTTAAGCTACAAAAACAATATTGTAATTCAACTATGACCTATTTTTTCTGTAGAATACAATTATTATTTTTTTTTTTTTATGAAACAGAATAAAATTAATGCATATATATTATGTAAAAAATAAGACTAATTATTATGATAATAAAAAGTTAGAATGTTACTTAATCAATAAAAAGAATAGTAATTGTTTGCTAATTTATAACATTCCAATATTTTAATTGCGATACTATACGATACATAAATTAATAACTGATTTTTATAATATACATTGTGATATGTTTAGATCTAAATAAATTTGACAATACTTATTATTTAAGTACGATATTTATGTAAAAAACAATTTACCTATCTACTACTTTCCTACCTTCCTACTTTAATTTCAAAGACGTATAATAATAATGGAAATCCAATAATATATATCAGAGATAAGGTTCTCGTATTATTCAAAGTAAGTACGATTTGTTAAAAAGGATTTAAACCAAGAAATAAGTAGATCACAAATTCTATACGCTTTTAGTTTTAATATAAATAATTTAATTTACTTTGTCAAATGTTTATTCAAGATCTGTAGAAAGGACATAAGTTCGGGTCTCATTTTTAAATCTAGAATTGATTGTTTATGACTAAAAAAATATCCATAAGTATAGTGGTTACCAATTTTCACCTGAATTTGTAGAAATTAGATTAACGTAGCTAACGTCATTGAGTGAGGTACGGTTACAGAGTAAAATATTATAAACAACTAATAAAATAAGTTAATAAATTACTTTTGTAAAAAAAAAAAAAATAATTTTATTCAATAGAAAATTGGGAGAGATTGTCTAAATACCCAAATATTATCGACCTCTTATCTTAGTTAAGTCACTGTAATTGGACACATGTAAATATTATAGGTTACCCACCTTAAGTAGCATCTTACGCGAAAATCTAGCTTGGCCAAAAAGATCAATGAGTCAGACTAGAATTATTTATGTGAGCTTTATATCACTTCCTGTACCAGCACTATCATAGTCACCATTGTAGGTCTATAACACATATATTTGCTTTAGTGAAATTTTGTATTTTAGATTCTGAACGGAGTGATGGAATCTATTGGTTTTACAACGGTGTGTGTTTTTTTTTTTATTTTTTTTTTATTTTTTTTCATTTTTTTATTTTTGTGTCTGACGACACCTTTTTTGGCAGTAAAAATGCTTCGATTTGCTTACGTAGCAACTTTTCTGAAAGGAAAGTGAATCTAGTTGGTACTTTGGGGGGTCAAAAGTAAAAAATGTTCAATATTATTTAAATGCGACGGAAAAAACCCTAAAAAAATAAGGGAAAAACGGGAGTTTTTACGCAAAACCAGTTTTCGACAAAATCAAATTTTTTATTTTGCTATAACTCAAAAACTAATCGATGTAAATACTTCACCAAATGTTTATAATTGCGTTCTCTATACACCGTTAAATTTTCAAAGTATTTTGACTTTTATTGAGCTATTTATAGACAATTAAAATTTAAAATTTTTTTAATTTTTTTTTTTTTAAATAACGATAAAATTTTTTTGGCCGGCCAGAAAATCTTGAAAATTTAATACAAGGTTTCTTATAAGTTGTTCCTTAACTGATAAAAAAAAATCTAAAATCGTAAGTCAAAATTTTTTTTTATAAGTGCTCAAATTTCCAATTTATACGAAATATGTAAAAATTGCGAAAATTGGCAAGTTATTTTGTAGATAAAAATTCATAACATTTTTTCTGTTAATACTTAAGGTTCAAAATTTTCACACTAGGTTATCTATAAGATATTCTTCAAAATTCTTTAAAAAAATTTCTACCGTACTTAGAGGAAAAAATTTTATGACTGTTTGAAATTTAAATATTTACGAAATTGCATAAAATAGCGATTTATTCTCAAACGATTTTAAATATTTTTTATAATTCAAAAAGTATATGTCGCAGATTTTTGAAATTTCTACCAGCTGTTAAGATTGATATTTCATTTATGTCATATTTTTTTCAAAATATAATATTGATTTTTAAGCCACTTATAGGCATTTGAAATATTCGATTTTTTTACATTTTATTTTTATAATCTGTGATAAAAAAAATTTGGCTCCTACAAAATACTTGAAAATTTAATAGAAGATTCCACAGAAGTAGTTCTTATTGTCATTCAAAAATTATTAAAATCCATAGGCATAATTTTTTTGACTTATTTATAGACAATTTAAATTTTCGATTTTTCTAAATTTTTCGTTTCAAAATAAAATATACATATTACAATATTTATAAATAACATTTCATTATATTCTAGACAAACATATCATCTCCGTTCAGAATCGTTTTTCGTATACAATGGTACCTATCATTGAATTCAAATTTAACAAATCCATTATAATGACCTATCCTATGAAGAGTCGCACTTCACCCCCAAGTGTACAGCAGAGCGAGGCCCATCCGGTTCTTTTTTTTATGATACACAAATACATATTTCAATATTTTTAATATTTTTTTATATATAATAATTGAAAATCGACTTATACCACAGGCAATAAAATTATATTAAAAAAAAACCAGAACTCACTCTCCTGAAATGCCATAATTTTGATAATCGCTGTTACACACACACACAACTGAAGGTAGGATGTAGGTAGTTTTTTTCTGCTTTTGATTCAGCTTTTAATATATCAATAACTAAATCACTTTTAAATTAAATGCTGAAGTAGATATAATAATAATAATAATTATAATAATAATAATAATAATTTTAACAATAATCATAATGGATGTTTAGTAATTATATTTTAGCCGTCAATAAAATATTTTCGTTGCTCAAATCATTCAGATCCTTGATGAACTATAATTGGTAGAAATATTTAAGCACGTAATGACCCAAAAAGTTATTGAGGGTTATGTTCAAAATATTTAAAACAAAAAAAAAGGTAAAACAATTTATTTATTTTTTTTTTAATTTTTCAATAAAAAGAACTGTTATAAGAAAATAATAATTTTGATTTTGAAAAATCTAATTCTGCTAGTGAGAATAATTTTAAAAATAAGTATTTTTTCCCAATTCTTGACCAATGAATTTCTTCTTAAATAGAATGTTCAATTAATTGAAACATTTTATAATTATTTTATTTAATAATAGAAGTATTTCTGAAACGAACAACTAAGATTTTATGAAGTACTGTTTGGATCTTCAGATATTATTAAAAATGGGTAAGACTAAAGATATTATTGAAGTAGAACTATACAAGGAGTTAGTTATTTTATCAGATACTATTGTCAAAGGTACTCAACCGCTAAAAGATTTCAAACAAATTCTCCTATACAATGCTCATCACATATATCGACATATATTTGGATATTTTTCCAATAAATAGAAAAAATATAATAAAGTATACCTGTAACTTTAACTACAACTGAAAGATCATTTAAAGTTAAAGTTAATAATAATCCACTAAATTATTCATATTTAATTTTATACCGCGTTATAAAAATGGTGACGAAAAATCTTATGGATACCGGTGTCACGGATGTCCGTTATTTAATTATTATATTATATTTATTGTGACTAAGTAAAATGAAAATAATCATTTAATTACTACAATAATTTAATAAACTTATTTGATATCGTTTTAATCAAAATGTACAATACTTCATTATACCAATCAACTGATCGAGTAAATCGACAATTATTTCAAATTATATCTATACTGTTATTTTTATTTTTTATTTATATATGGCCATTCACGAATATCCACTATGTTCACAATATTTATTAATTTTATTAATCTTCATCTCAATAGACTTTGACACAAATGATCTCTACCGGAGTCAGAAAATGGATCTCGTGTACGTGCGATACATAAAAATGAGTATTTATTACTTAAAAACGAATGTTATAAAGAAAATAAATAAATATTTTACACGCAATAATTATTTTTAATTTGTCTCAAGTATTGATTTGTGATAATGTAATTTACGTTCATATGGCTGTAATGACACCATTCGCGTATCGGTTGAATTAAACCGTGTCATAGTGTTAAAATAACTAATGAGCGGTCAATACAACATCGCTCGCCACTAGCCGTCGTACGATGTGATTTTTGTTTTAGATGGATATAGATAAAAAATACCCATCCAAATATCCAAATTCGTTTATCCGACATATGTGTTCAAAATATTAATGATTTGTAGCTATATTAGTTGTTTAGACAGGTTCAAAAACATAAAATATGTCCATTGATTTTATTATATATCTCTATAATCATTTGTATTAAACTTGATAAAAACAGTTTTAAAATGTAATATTTTTTTGATATTTGTTATACCTATTACTGAAAACCTGTATCATTGTAGACATTACTTATTTTAATAATAGACTAATGTACCTGTATATTCTAAAATTAATTATATATACATGTATTTATTTATATACTCAGTTACGGCTCGTGGTCGTTTGATATGATAGTGCAATAAAAATTATTTTAAAAGAGCAATAGCCTCACTTCCCCACCAATTTTGGCCAAATACTAAATCTATGATCTGCAACATTTGAAAAAATTGACTTCGGTGTCACTGAAGAAACTGACCTACAATATTACTTATATAACTTATATTTTGAACCATTTAAATTATTTTATGAAAAATATATGATGATTCTGTCATGATTTCTATTTATGTGGTACTATAACAAGTATAATTCCAAATATTATTATATTTTAAAATGTACGTAGAGAGTGTGATTATACAATCGCACCTTAACATGAACCGCCACTGAATATACTACCACAATAATACAGGTATTCTAACAAACGCACATAGACACAGTGTATTTTGACGAAACCTATAAATAGAAAGGCGGCTGATGCGCGGCATTATAAAGTATTTTTTATTGACACATGGTTGGCACCATAGCCAATGGTTGTTAAAATACTGTGTATTACATATATACTTGCCAAGTCATATGTATGGAGGTAGTTACTATTTCACGACCATTTACTATTTTACTCATACACATACACATTTGAATATAGTACGCATGTACCTATCAACGAGATTTATACTCCACATTGGTTTATTTTATATATTAGTAGTAGATCTTCCAACGCTCGACAATAAAATTATTATAACTAACACTTTTTTTGCTATATCGCTATTGTAATAAATAAATAACCCCGAAAGTACTGCTGACTTATCAAAAATGGTTGTATAAGTAGGATGGATATGATAAAAATGTTTGTTAATTAGGTTCTAGTTCTTACTAGTTTTCATCATTCGTTTTATTGTTACTTAGTACTTAGTTTTATGATTTTAAAAAATATTATTTAGTTTACAATAAATATTCGTGTTTGCCAAGTGTACTCTAGGAATATTATATTAGGTAAAGAAGTCCTTTCATGTCTATTGAATGTATCAAATACAAATTAAATTAACTTCCAAATTTAAAATATACAAAAATTAAAAACATAAATTATTATAAATAATAATTAAAATAAAATTATACACTATAAACTATACTATACTATCTTGAAATCAAATAACTTTATGTTTGTAAGTCAATTTAGTTTTATACCTAATATAAGTTCCGAGCAAGTTTTAGCTAATATAATTAAACAGGTAAACATATCTATTGACAAAGAAAAAATGTAGTACTATCTATTTATATTTTACTTAAGTATTACACACTATTGATCATAATATTATATTTAAAAAAAATGTGTCATTCGCATCACCCAATCAGCTTTTTCTCTTTTCAAATCATATTTAGATAATAAAAAACAAATAAATAACATTCTTTCTTATGAACAAGCAATAAAATACAGTAAACTATAGAATACAAGATTATCTCTAATATTTTTTAATATCCGAATAAATATTATTAAACTACACGAAATAAATAATAATATAGTATATTATGCTGATAATATGGTCTATATTTGTTCTGTAGTCATCTGGGAAAAAGCTATACAAACAATAAGAATAACCAATTAACCGTTAAAAATCGGCTAAGTGACAATAATTTATTTCTAAACTATGATAAATCCGTCATCATACTACACTCCATATCCAAGCATATGTTACATTGCCTCCCATTGATAAAAAAAATCTATGTAAATAATTGTCAAACACCAAACAAAAGTCAATTTAGCTAAAACTACAAATATCTATATTCGAAATATGTTACGATAAGAAATTGAAAAATATAATAAAACATGTTATCAATAAATTCAGAAAAAGTTTTTTTTTTTCCTGTTTAAAATTAATGAAAACCCTGGAACTGCATCTCTCATTGCTTCGGAAAAAGAAAGATGATTTATATAATTTAACAATTGCGTGAGATATTAAAATAAAAGAACTATGAACGATAAATTCAACTTTCTTCAAATTCCTAATTACTTATAGAATAATTGGATAGGACGAAACTTACGATAATGCTCAATCATAATTTTAAAAATGGTAAAATAAAACTAATAAGTAGCAACTAAAAAATATAGGAGATATCCCATTAAAACTGTTAATCGTTCTCAATACAAATAATCTTTTTTCTAAAAACATGTATAATGTATCTAAAAAAAGAAACACAATCTATTATCACCCATAAACTATAAAGCTAATAATATACACGAAGCTAATAAATTCTTTATAGAATGACCGAATAAAATGAATGAATTGTCATAAGACATTAGAATTTGTAGGGATTCAAACATATAATTTAATGCCCAGTGAGTGATGTTTCAAATATGACTATACCAATATTCAAAAAATATAGTACCCGTTAGTTTCAATTTGAATACGATATAAACTAAACAAATATTATATATATTCATTATATTGTATACTTAAATTATTTACATTACATTATCATACATATTATTATAATTATTTCTCTTGATGATATTATAATTGTTAAGATTTGTATTTGTATCTTATAACAACAATTTTAAACAATATAACTTTTGGGCCTCCAAACGAGTTTCTACTCAGTGAGGTCTAGTATTTTTTTTTGATACAAAATAAAATAAAATTATAAATTTGATAAATAAATATATTAAAATTAAGTAACTCGCCTATTTGAAAAATTAATTAATTAAAGCAAAATTTGCATGTGCCCATTAAAATTTATTTAATTCTTTTAATTATGATCTCAGTATAATCAAATAATACTTTTACATTGTGAAAATATTTAAAACAGTTAGTGTTGTTATAAATTATATTTTATTTGTTTTTTTTTTTTTTTTTTTTTTTAATAAAATGAAATAAAACAAATATGATACACTTTCAAACACATTAAGAACGTGAATAACCACACAATAGAATAAGACACTCGTTTTACACTCGCACCTGTAGTTATTAGATATCATATATTCTGCTTAAACTAGTATGTTTGTCAACATAAGTTCGTTCAGTCAGTTGTCATTTCCAATATACCGTATGATTTGGCTACCAAACAAAATAAATCCATGTTGCATGTTTAAACTTAAAGATCATAAAAAAATATGGCGAAATGAGTTTACAGTTGAACAATTTAGGTAGGAGTGGAACGGCCAGGCAACAAAGGCAATGCCCAGAGTCCTCGCTTGCTTATATAAGAAGCGGCCTAGTGTGTTGAAAATATTTAATATTTTGTTAATTTTAAAGGAATTTAAAAATAACAAAAACAAATTTATTGTGGCAAGCATGAATTAAAATGCTATGACAAATACTAATTAATGCTATGACAAATACGCAATACCTCGATTTTTTACGTAATTACGTCGTTTTACAATATGATAATGATAAGCCAGTCAACCACACAATATATAAATAGTGATTCAAACTGATTATATCATTATATTGTGGTCAAAATAATAGGTAAATAAAACAATATATATGACTATAATTGTGAAAAATAGTATTGCCTACATTTTTATTTAATAACACCACAAGTTATGATTTTATAATCTGCGAGCTCATATATCTAAACAAAAATATATTTACACTTCTAAAGTTGTGATTCCTATGGACCCGTCTGAAAATTCAAATTTCAGCCACGCGGTCAAATATAGATTCCTTGGTCAGCATTTGAAAATGCGCGGTTATAAAACTTAATTCTATATTTTTTATCACTGTTCAATGTATATTAGACAGTGAAATACATGGAAGAAAATGTTTAATATGTCATCTCTTTCAAAAAAGCAAAAATTAATGTTAAATTTACTTATACTACAAGAGGTTAGATGATAACATGCCGTTATTAAATATGTCATATTACGTAATGTAAAAAAATACATAACAAATAATATGTTCTTGGCTAAAAAAACTAAAGGTATCTTTAATATTCTTATTGTCAGACAATTATGGGATTGTCATTTTTGGAACATAAACACATTAATTTTTAAAAATATAATTTATGATTGTATTGTTCAGAGATGACAAGTCCATTCCACGCTAAAAAAAAAGAGTTCTAATATCTAATATCCTAATATACTTATTCTACACATACAAAAGAAAATATATATACACAAGCTTGAGGTTCGAATAAATATATTTAAATCGATTTTACCTTAATGTTTAGAATTGCTTATTAGCAGGGCTCGGAAGTTCTAACAAATGTATATTTTTCTTGATTCGTTCTAAAACATTCAAATTAAGATTCAAGTATATTTCACATTTCTCTGATGTCATACACGAAATTTAAATTTGCTATTTTTTGCATATTTACCACTATTTTACTAATTTCAGGTTTTTAGTGCAATTTTTGGGAATATTTTCCCATAAATATATATTATGGGAGCTATTTTGCTAATTTAGAGTTTTAAATGCTGTTTATAGGCAAATTTTTAGATAATAAAGGAAATAAACACATATTTTTGAAATACTAAATTACCTACTAAACAGCAGTCTACGAATATGTGAACGAAAACAAATTGTTTCATTTTAAAATGATACTCATCCAAAATAAACAGTCTTAACCGCTGTTACCGTCGATTAAATCGGACAATTCCATTCGTTTCCAATAAATTGTTTATTTTTAAAATCGTGTCAGTCACATCATACTATCGCACTATCATCGGATTTGATGTATCATTATGCTGTCGTTTTAACTATGTACTAATGACTGAACATGGTAATTTTATTTTAATGTTCCGTCATCATTTAGATACGTCACATGTTCATTGATCGTGAACTGTTGTACTTACTCTCAAATAATACCTATAGTTTTTACATACCTATCACCTTATTATATAAAATACATTAGAAATCTGTAAAATTAAAAAAATCAAATACTTCATGTTTAAAAAAAATCTGCAAATTAAATATATCTTAAATTTCATGTTTAAAATATTTGTTGAAAATTTTATTTTGCATATTTTCCAATTTTTAGTACTATTTATAGCGCTTATATTAATATTTTTATGTGCATATTTAAGCGCTAAAAATTAATTTTTTTTAGTGCTATAACTTCCGAGCCCTACTTATTAGTTATTATTGGGAACATTATAATTGTGCGTACCATTTTTTTTTCAAACGTCTGATATTTTCTGCCAAACATTTTCTCTTAAAAGTTGAGTTTTATAATAACGAATAAAAAATTAATTATTTAAATCCTGGTAGAGGTGAAAACTAGTAACAACTATGGTGAGAGAACGCAAAACAAAAGTATTAAAAACCCACCTATAAAAAGAAAATTGATTATTATGCATACATAATATAAATTACTTATTATGAATGTATTGATATATATATATATATATATATATATATTTATTGTTATGTCTGAAAATGTACCATTGATTATCAATCAATTGCTTACCCACAAATCTTCCCGTTAATTTTTCTTTGGCAATTGCCCCAGTTCCCATAAATTTGTACTATTAGATTCTGGTGCATCTAGTAGTCAGACTACAGTTTTAAATGCTGATAATCAATATCAAAGTATAACTTGTACATCAGTAAAATCAAATTAATAATTCATAAAATAGTTATAGAAGATATTCAAAACAAAATACTTATAACAAATTTACTGATTTAAACTAATTGTAATTGTTTCTATAATTTATTACAGTTTATGAACCAATTATAACCAACTCCTAAAATAAGAAGCTTATTTAAGAATATATATATTCTAAAAAGAATATAAAAAGAGTAAAGGATTGTAAAGTAATTCCTGGAGAGAGTGTAATAACACAACATAGGTTGATGATAATGGAAGTATGGTGTAGTGGAAAAAAGATGAACAAAAGAAGGAATACAGGGAAGGAGATCAGAATTAGGTGGTGGAAATTAATAGGAAACAAAGAGAAGGAGTTTATAAAGAAATAAAAAAAAAAGCTGTGTGGAATGTTGAGGGAAATATAAATGAGGTTTGGAGAAGGATGGTCACTTGTGTTAAGAACATAGCAAAAGAGGTTGTTGGTGAAACCAAAAGTAGTTTACCAGAAGACAAGGAAACGTGGTGGTGGGATGAGGAGATTCAGAGAGTAGTAGCGAGTAAGAAAAAGCAATTTAAGGTATGGCAGAAAAGTAGGAAGAGGGAAGATTGGATAGAGTATAAAAATGTATGTAAAATAGTGAAAAGTGCTGTAAGCAAAGCAAAGCTTAATAGGTATGATGAGTTATATGAGCGGCTAGGAACACAGGAAGGAGAAAAAGAAATTTATAGACTGGCGAAGGTGAGAGAAAAGCGATCCAAGGATTTCCAAGATGTCTGGTGTATAAAAAATGAGGATAAGAGAGTTTTAACAAATGATGAGGATGTGAAAAAAAGATGGAAAGAATATTTTGAGAAATTACTGAACGAGGAATATCCAAAAGAAGTTTTAGAGAGTATGTCATGGAATGAAGGATTGATTGGTCTAGTGGGCGAGGAGGAAGTGAGAGATGCGTTGAAGGCGATGAAAAAGAAAAAAGCGGTAGGACCAGATGGAGTACCTGTAGAGGTGTGGAAAATGTTAGGAGATGTAAGCATTGGGTGGTTGAAAAATCTTTTTAATAAGATACTGATAGAGGGAAAAATGCCAGAAGATTGGAGAAAGAGTTTTATTGTACCAATATTTAAAGGAAAAGGAGACATACAAGAATGTGGGAACTATAGAGGAATAAAGCTCATGAGTCATAGTATGAAGATCTGGGAAAAGATTATAGAGAAGAGGATAAGAAGTGAGACCTCGATATCAGTAAACCAGTTTGGTTTTATGCCAGGAAAATCGAAAATGGAGCCATTATTTTGTGTTAGGCAATTAGTAGAGAAGTACAGAGAAAAGAATAAAAAACTATGCATGGTGTTTATAGATTTAGAAAAGGCGTATGACAGGGTGCCAAGGGAAGTTTTAAGGTGGGCATTAATGAGGAAAAATGTTCCAAAAATGTATGTTAATTTGATCCAGGATATGTATGAAGGGTCGAGTACTAGTGTCAAGAGTCGGTGTGGAGTATCAGAAGGTTTCAGTATAGGAGTAGGTGTGCACCAGGGGTCAGCTGTAAGCCCCTACCTGTTCTCAGTGGTAATGGATGAGGTTTCAAAGGAGATACAGGGTGAAATACCATGGTGTATGATGTTTGCGGATGATATAGTTCTGATAGGAGAAAACCTAGAAGTTGTCAATAATAGGTTAAATGAGTGGAGGTTAGCCCTCGAAGAAAAGGGATTGAGAATTAGTAGAAATAAAACTGAGTATATTGAGTATGATTTTGGACAAAGAGACCAAGAAGTTGAAGGATTGAGGAGACAACTGACAATGGATGGTGATGTGATAGGTGAAGTTGAGAGCTTTAAATATTTAGGATCTTTTGTTCAAAAGGACGAGGGCTTTGACATGGATGTAAAACATAGAATTAAGTGCGGGTGGATGAAATAGAGAGAAGCATCGGGCGTGTTATGCGATAAGAGAATTCCAATTAGGCTGAAAGGTAAATTTCATAAAAGTGTAGTGAGACCAACTATGCTGTATGGTTCAGAGTGTTGGGCGGTTAACAGGAGAATAGAACAAAATATGAGTGTCGTGGAAATGAGAATGCTTAGATGGTTGAGTGGAGTGACAAGAGAAGATAGAATAAGGAATGAATACGTGAGAGGTAGTGTTGATGTAGAGCCAATTGTGGACAAGATGAGAGAAAATAGGCTGAGATGGTTTGGGCATGTGATGAGGCGAGAGGAAACGAATGCAGTAAGAGTGGTTATGAAGATGGACGTTGAAGATAAAAGAGGAAGAGGAAGACCAAAAAAGAGATGGTTGGAGACTTTGGAGAATGACATGAGGGCTGTCGGTGTGTGCAGAGGAGATGTGATTGACCGAGTAAAGTGGAGGTGTAGGACAAGGGTGGCCGACCCCAAATAGTTGGAAGGAAGGCGAAGTAGAAGAAGAAGATATATATATATATATATATATATATATATATATATATATATATATATATATATATATATATATATATATATATATATATATATATATATATATATTTACGATATCCCAGAAATTATTTCGATTTTCAAGTATTAACCTGAACATCATCAAAATTTTCTCAAAACCAATCTGGTTTACGATATGATTAATCATAAGTATTTTACTGCAACTATAACTATACCAATTTTGTAATTAGAAAAACTGTCTATACAAAAATTGATAAAAAAAACCCGAATATATAGAATAAATATATTCTTTTATGCTTTGCGCATACGCGTACTATCCGAATCAAGCATTTGAAATCTGTTTAGAATTGTATGTTTTAGCATTTACTCTCATTCATCGAAAACCCCATTTCAATACAAGAACAACTAATTAAAATATTTAGTATACCTCTCAGCGTCAACATACTATACTCGTATATTGCTAAATTGATATATTTATATAAATACAAAATTATACTTGTGTAAAAATATTACAGAGGAAATTTTGATTCAAATACTTGTTATAATAATCAAACCTTTTTTTAATGACTTATACTATTTTACAACATAAACTAAGAATAATAAATATTTATATGAATAAGCTGGTAATGAGCTTTTACCAATAGGTATGTAGACAAAATAAATTATTTTATACTCCTCCCAATCAAAAAATAACACATAATTACTAATAAGACAATAAATTGTAAAAAATTTAATTTGAAAACGTGGCTTGAAAATATATTTTAGCGTTGTAAAACGTTTTAAGCCACTCCGTCCATATATAGGTGTATATGCTTCTAAAGCATCCTCCTCAAAAATAGTCTTTATCTTTTTCTATTTCTTTCCGCCCGTTGTTAATAGTATAAGGGTTACTATTCGCTAAAAGTTTCTATTAATAATGACCGTACCATTACACAGCTGTGTTAATTGCATTTGACGACATGAGCTCGAAATTTTTAAAACATTTTCTCAAAACAAATAACTTTTTATGTGTAGATTTAAGTAAGGCTGTAGTATTTTATTATAATCAGAAAAATACATAAATGTGAAAATACTATATGTATAATTAAACATATAGTATTTTCACACTATTTTTGTATTTTAAATATCGAATATGAAAATAATTAACTAATTAAAAACTAAATTTGTATAAGTGTTATTAGGTACTTAGTACACCATATTCTATGTAAAACATTAAAAAAAGTGTTTGAAGTATTATAAATGTATATTGTTGATAGAGATATATGAAACTTTAAAAAAAAATCCCTTTACCCAAAAACAAAGAATTTAACCTAAAAAAGTACACGTTATTTATAAATCTATAAATTTATCATTCCACTCAAAACGTAAAAGAAATAATAAGAATAATACTAATAATATAAAACAATTGAGCACTTTGGAGACAATATGCCATTATGATCGTCTGACAAAAGAATACGTTATTCTTTGTCTCACTGGGGCTTTTTATTAGTACTCCCGACCTGTCAAAGCAAGTTTAGATACGCTGTTTACAATAATAACGATGAAGTTATAGTATATTTTCGGTGCAAACGAATAGCGTCCCAAGATCTCTTTTTCATACGAATTGCGTCCCAGTAAAATTTAACAACTACACTAATTGCGTCCCAATAATATTTAACAACTATACTAATTGCGTCCGATGTAAATACATTATTTTCCTTCCCATTTAATACAGACTTAAGACTTAGGACTGTCAATAGCAATATTATAAATAAGGAACGGACGTAAATGTTTTAAAATATAAGAAAAATATCCTAAAAAATACGACCTAATGCTTTAAAAAACTTTAAACTTTTTATTTAATTCGATGTAAACACAATTTTGAACAGATATGTGTATGTATAATACTGTTATAACTTAAAACTTATAAAAATTGTACATACGCACGTAATCGACATTTTTCAATTCAAAATCAATGTTTTATTTTTTTCACTTTTCATTACCTCACTCACAATTAAGCTCATATTTTTAAAAAGAAAAGCGCACAATTTTGTCAGCAAAATGGAATAGAAAGACATACTAACCGATTACATTTATTTCATAACTACCTACTCGTATCGATTATTGATTGAGATTATCAAAAGTATATCAAATTGCGTTGGGACGCAATAAGTATGTCATAAATCACAATTTTTATATCGGGGACGCAATTCGTATGCAGCCTATATTTTACTTAACATTTTGTAAAATTAGAAAACTTGCAATAATAGACGTTACTACAATTTAACTAAGTATGGAATAGTAATCAATTAAAAGTGTAACAATATAGTTTATAAGTAATCATCAATAATATCCCTCGCATATATCCATCATAAGTTAAATAATTCAAAATTAAAGACTATGGTCATAATATAAATCGTTTTTATTTTTTATTATTTCGTGATTACCAGACTTTATTTTATTCAGTATATATATATATATATATATATATATATATATATATATATATATATATATATATATATATATATACATTGGCATAGGTAACATAGCTTGAGGTATTCCAAATTACTGCAAGATCTGATTTTAGACTTTATTACTGCAATTTCTGCTATTAAGTCTTTAAAGAATTGTGTTCTAGCTAAACTTGATAACTTTGATCAATATGAAAAACTAGGATCAGACATTTTGGAAACAACAGATTATTTGAAACATCGTAAACGGCAAAGGAATATGCTTTAAATTCAATAGATTCTCGTGAAACACCCGGGGTAGATTTAACTTCTCCTCAAAAGTTCAAAATTCAAAATTTTTTCCCTGTAATTTATACGTTTATTTCTAACTTGGATAAACGATTGTCTGCTTATGAAATAGTACCTATATCAACAATTTGGTTTTCTTCGAAAAATAGATCAACAAAGTTATCAAGAAATTGAAAATGAAGCAATTAAACTTGTTAAAATTTACCAAGATGACATCGATGAACATATTGGAAATTAATCTATTCAATTTAAAGAATTATATAAACATTTTAAAAATGAAAGAAGTGAATTTCACAATATCAGTTGAGAACATTAAATGTATATAATATTAATTGATAAGGAAGTAAAAGATTGTTTTTCTAATGTTGAAATAGTTTTTCATATTTATCTTGTTTTTATGATTATAAATAGTAGTAGTTAAAGATCATTCTCTAATTTAAAGTACATATAAAATAGATTGCGTACTTCTATGGACGAAGACAGATTCAATCAACTATCGATAATGAGCTCTGAGTTTGATATTTTAAGAAAACTTGATTTTCAAAACATTATTGATAAGTTTGTACAAATGAAATTAAGAATAGTTCCATGTATTTAATTTTAATTACTCGACATTATTATTTTTATTATTCTTTATTTAATTACTTATACCTAATATTATGATGATATTACTCATACTAGTTATACTCGATTTGATTGTTTTTAAAATTATTTATTATTAAATAAGTAGTTAATTGTTACTACTACTAAATATAATCATAAATGTTATTTAATGGGTAAAATTAATATAATTATATATATATAACACAAAGTCGGGTTAGTTACACCATTCATAACTCAAGAACAGCTGGACTAATTTTGATGATCTCTAATTTGTTGGAATCGTTTCCACCCTGAATAGAAAAATAAATATTAACTCTTTGAAGTACGGCGGGTTAAAATATAATCTACCAAATTAGAAACCGTTGCTGCATGGTGATACGAAAAATAACCCACCATTTAAATAATATCTTATACTTTTTCATAACAAATTTAATAAGAAATAAGCTAATCGCGTCGGCGTCCGTTACCAGCAGTGGTACGCGGACATCGTATGCTCTCTTGCTTGTCGTCTTTTTGACTATACACACGTATTTACGCACCGCACGAAAACTTAGACATACCATAACTCCGACAAAAAGTAACGCTAACTTGTACTCAGCTCTCCGTCTACTCTAATCACTACAAGTACTGCTCACTGATCTGTGTCCGCTCCAACTTCTTTAAACCTGATCCGGTACGAAGTCCGCTCCAGCAGCTACGATCAGCTCTGTCTTCTGTCGCACTTGTTTTGTATTCAAATAATATAGATATTGTTCATTGCTATAATACATTTGTTATTAAACTCAAATCTGGTAGTCGGAGTGTGTGCGAGTCAACGCCAATTACTCGTTAAGAGCGTTGTTCACCAACACCTGGCACTCCATCACGATGTGATTCATGGTTTGATCCATGTTGCTACAATCGCAGGCTGGACTGTCTTGGATCCCCCATTTGTGTAAAATAGCACTACATAGGCCATGACCTATTCAAAGCCTGTTTTATATAGACCAGGTACTACGAAGAAGATTCATCTCTAGGACTCCTTCATTAGGGTCATTTACTAGTTTCCGATTTGGTGCAGAGAAGCTAGCCCACTCTTGACGCTAATCTCCAGCACTATTATATCTTTAACTGATCAGTTTTCTGGCAGTTTCACCAGATGGACTCCTCAATTGTAATTTTTTTCAATGCAAGGTTGTATTCGCTCCAGTATGAGTCTTTATAAGATCTTATGCGGAATGCTAAGCAATGAGATTGGGTGATAATCTGCAACCTCTGCTCCAGATTTTCCCAGTGCTATTACTTTGACCCTTTTGAAGTGTTTCAGGATATTTGATATATCTAAAATATTACTATAAGACCATGAAAGCCTGGGTCAAGAATACTTGATGAACTCAGCATAAATCCCATTAAATCCAGCTGCATTATTTATTTTGGTTTTACTCAAAGCAATATCAACCTCACTTATCGTAAAAGGTTCGTCGACTATATCCTCCTCTTGTAAGAGTTTCTTTTGCCTTTCTAGCTCTGCTTTTATGACCCTGCTGTGACCTTTACTCATTTAAATTTTCTCCATATCTATAAGTCTTTATGTCACTTCATTAGGTCTAACATTTTGTTATTTCTCCTCACCATAAATACGATCACCTAGTTTCTTCATGAGTCTCCACGCATTGTGATTCGAGTGAATGAAATCTAGTCCCATGGTAGTTTCACTCCATCTTTGCTTTCTTATTGCATTCAATCTATCGATGAGCTTGTCTGCTATTTCATTGTCATTATTTTCCTGGAAATCTTCAAATAACTTTGTGCATGATTTGTCCCATCCTGGTATGTATTGTTTCCTAAAGCCTCTGAGAATGTTTTTTTTCGCCACAGATTTAACTACTACATCAAATCGTTCATATGAGCTGGCTTTAGGTGGGATCCAAGAAATTATATGATCTAACTCCTTTCCATAACTACCCCAAACAGATTTCCTAAAGTTGCAACGGGGCTTATGTAGATATAGTACCAATGGTATTTGTAAACCGTAGTCCAACACTACTGGGTGGTGTTGACTATGGGAAAAGTTTCCTAGGACGTGTCTTGTAGCTATCGTATTATAACTTAAAGAGTATTTTGAGGCTATACTTAAGTCTGTTGTGTAAACTTTGGACCACCTTGCTGTTTGAAAAGTTCCTTTTTCTTTGGCATTATAAACGAGCTTCATATTGTCGAGGCCGATCCATTCCTGGAGCTTGTTACCATTATCATAATTTTGAATATATCCCCATTCAACATTATGACTATTAAAGTTATCTATGTACATATAAAGCAGGATTTTCAAATACTTTAATTAGAGGAGACCTCAATTTCGTTTGGGGTGGCTTATACATATTTATAACTGTTATATTTCCTATTCGTGCTCCCAATATTTGCGTATCATCCTGATTTTCTCTGATTATTATCTAGCATGCGTCAATATCTTCCTCGATGTACGTTCCACACCATACCGCTTATGATGTATCGCTCCGAATATCAGATAGCCCTGTATAAATCCCTCCTTACATGTATCCTCGTTATCTTTTATGTGGGTTTTCTTGTAATGCAATCACATCAACCCTCTCTCTTTCCATAATTTTAGAAAAACTTCACATTTTAGTTTTGAAATACCTTCTATATTGAGGTGACACAGCTTTAAGTTGCCATTTACACTTAATATTAGTTGGTCTTTAAAAGGACAGTTTTGATTTGTCATAGCTGACATTGGCATTTATTTGTTGCGGGGTATCAGCGCCTAGTGGTGATAATGATAACGTATGCACGGAGGGCTTCAAGCAAGCTACCACCATCCGCCTCCTAATTTATTTGATGAATATTTATTAAAAATTTAAATTTAATTACTAAAATAAAAAAATATAATAATTAGAGGACGGAATTTTATGATTTTACATATTTGTTTATATTCCATGCAGTTAAATGGGAATAAGACATCTTAATAATTCATAAGATAAAACTCACAGACAACATTTTGCATATAAGACCATATTTTAGGGGTTGGGAAAAATATTTGAGAATATGTTATAAATATTTTTATTTTTAGAAGTCTTATTTTTGTAAATACTTTTTTTGGAGAAAATAATAATTATATTACTTGTAATTTGTCGGGGTTTTGATAATATTAATCAACAAATACATTATTCATCATGTGAGTTATTTATATATTCTAAGTCGTTATTAAAATGTATTACTAGATTTTAGAAGTAATCCAAGAAGGTTAAAAATAGCATTAAATCGATTTTTTTTTTCGAAAATATTATTTTTAATCAAATTAACAATTAAATTTAATAAATTATGAATTTAAAACGAATAAATATTATAAATATTTTTTTTTTAATTTTACAGAATATTAAAAAAAACATTTTTATTATTTAAGATAAAAAACTTCATATACTTATCTGATATTATACAAAAGAATATTTAGGGAATATATTGTCTTTTAAACGTCATAAAAACTTGTTTTAAGGGAATATAAATCCAACCTCTAATAATAATAAATAGTGAACAAAACAAAATAACTTTTGATTTACTGAATGTGACTAAGGATAGTTAAAATTCAAGTAAAATTAATAAATTTTTCTCTAGATCCGTAAACATCAGTTAATGTAAAATTTTGTAATTAAAATTGCAAAAGTATAAAATTTTATTATTTTATTATTTCACAGTACAATTTTATTAAAATATTTGTGTTATGAGCTTCAAAAAAATATTACATAACTGATAAATATAATATAAATTTAATTCGAGTTGACTTTTACTTTTAAATGAACTAGACTTTTCTCGTTTTCAAGTCAAATATTATAATAGTGATTGACAATAGATTTTTATTTTTACATATTATCATATTCAAGTGTTATAATTTAATAAATCAACTATATTTGAAATTTTTTTTTCTTTTACTTTAAAAATAATGTTGTTACGTTGTTTGTATTATATTAATAAAAATATACGATGCTAAAATACTGAGTGTGAAATATTATATTATATAATAAAAAAGTAAAAAGTACCTACTATTAAATTATGAATATTTGCATTAAATTATTTTATAAATATGATATTAATATTAAGGCGCATTTATTCTTAGTGTTATTATATAGTATCATCTGATTTCTTAAAAATTACCAAAGAAAAAAAATTATTTTATTTGTGTTCTAGTATCTATTTTGAAATGCGCTAAAATTACAAAAATAAACTCTTCATACGCCACTGAGAATTTTATACACGTTTGTCATCAAATAATCAATAGAAATCATAAAATAAACCATAAAAAAATTATTTAATTAATTTTACTTTATTATAAATTATAAGTAATGTCAACTTTTCTATTAAAATAGTGCCCATAAAATTATAGGAGATTTAGTAATGTAAAAAATATCTAAAAGTTGTTCTTACGATATATAACAAAACAGTTCGACTTATTTTCTTTCTTTTTTTTTCTATAATTTAGATATGGATATAATACAAATATTTTTTTTTATTTATTGATCGTGCTGCTTTAGAGAACTTTTCAATGAAAATAATTTGACGGTGATATATTAATAGGGTAAAGGATTTGAAGCATTTGCATATTTGTTTTGTACAGTCACAAATATAAGAGAGTACAAAACAAATACGTTTCATGCTTTCATAAAGCTAGTTTTGAAATTTTATTTTGCATATAAATGCATATTTTGAGTCCTTTTTGTTTTTAAGGCATATTTTACACTTTTAAACGCTTAAATCGATTTTTTCCAAGTCAAGTTTTCCAGTCAAAATGTTTGGATAAAAATTTGTTTATTTTTAATTTTTGCCGTGTAATATGGTTTTCGACTGTCTACAAGCACACATTTTTCTTAGAAGCGATAACGATCTAACGCCGTTTCTTCACAATTGTTTATTTAGCTATGGTATATAATATATTTAATTATGTAATTGTTTTGACTTGTTTTAAACGCTCTTTATTTTATTATTACTTTTAAATAAATGGGCTAAAAAAATTTTTAGGTGAATATTTTAAGTGTATATTATGGGCTTTTTAAGTGCATAAGTGCTTGCATATTTAGAACTTTTTTAGAGCTACAAGTCCACTGCCCTATTTATTAATAATTAAGTCACAGAGTTTTATGTAAAACATATTATTGAACATGCGCACATCAATAAAAACAGAATATAATAATATGAAAAAATATGGAAAATTCTATTTTTTATAATGTGTTTAAATAACTATTACAAATAAATTACAACGTACCAACTACAACATAAATTGAATTATATAAATCAAAATTAACATAAGAAATATAAATGTTTAAATTTATAAACTAACACAATTATATAATTAATAAAATGTAATTTCAAATTTTCAAATTAGAGACTTTTGCGTAACGTGACATAGGTATCTACTTCTTAATTTATCTTCTTTTTACGTCACAAAAGACATCAGGTATATATTAATTGAGTCTCGATTTTATTGAGTTAGAATACACATGTTAATAAAATTTTAATTAAAAATTATTCATACTTTAAAAATATAATAATTCTACATTAGCTGCTAAGTAAGTATTTATTTATTAATTAATTTATATATTAATATTAAATAACAATTAAAATTAATAGCTTAAATAAAAAGAAAGAATACAGGAGCCGAATAAAAAACCGAAATCGGTGACTGATAAAGAATAAATATTATGATATTATTGATATTATAATGAAATGATAAAAAATATACTTTATACATTTTCTAAATATATATATTTAAAGAATTATTATGTATTTTAAACAAAACTATTAATGCATGCGACTTCATTAAAAAACATTTAGGAATACTTCAACAGAAATTAAAAAATGTCTGTACCTAACAAAACATATTCTTTTTAACACACAATTTATTTTAACGAAATATTTTTATTTAATTATTTATTATGTATATAAATCTAATTATATAATAAAAATGCATTACTTAGGCTTACAAAACTTATAAATTAAGAGAAAATAAATTGAATAAAATAAAAAGTTAAGCTATAATATAAGTAATAGTATATATAACAATTACATTCAATGTTGACTTAATATTATGTATATTAAAAAAAAATAAATAAATAAATAGACTTTATTATACCGAAATGGCATTGGACATCTTATAGAGAATGAATACTAGAATATTAGAGAATTTTGCATTTATATTTTATGAACGATGAATATGCCAATTATCAATTAAATTATATATTTATCGATGAAAGTAAAAAGTACTTTAGTCAATCCTCATTTGATAATTCAAAACAAATAAAATTTAGATCATGATTTGAATCTACTGCAATTATATTATTTTCAAGTATCCAGAAAAATGGAGTAAATAGTATGTAGTGTAAAAAAAATGAATAAAAACTATAATAAAATCTAGTTCCAAAAAGCAGTAGGCACGAATATTATCCTGAAGCAAAAGCTACTGATGAAAAAATTATATTAAAAGGATTAAAAGGCTTTGATGGGAACATTACTACCACTTGACCCGAAAAAAGTTTATGAAAATTGTTAATAATATGATTTTTTTATCTTACGAAGTATCCAATCTAACACTTATACACATAAAATTTATAATTTAACTCATACTTATATTGCTTATTTTTTTCCATGTTACAATTACCCAAATCCCTTAATGTAAACAATTACATTTGGTGTGATTGTATGTATTTAGTTTAACGTTAATATAATCTATCTCAAAAAAAATATCCCAAGAAAAATTTAAAAATTTTGAATAATATTCAAATTATTTTTATTAAAATTAATTAAAAAAAGAATCTTTCGTAAAAAAATCAAACCAAATATGATATAATAAAATGTTAAAATAAATAATAATTATTATCATAGGAGATGTTTAGTTACAAAATAATGATAGATATTTGAGAACTCTTAGTTTAAATAAAATTATAAAGGATACTAAATGAAATGTATAATTGTTTAATGTATATTTTAATAATATAATAAAATAATATGTACAAGACATAACCTAGTACCTGATACATGTAATTTAATATTGATCATATTTATATACTCGTATATTTACATTGTAATAATTTTATTTACCTTGATGATAATGTGTATTTAAAAATATATTACCTAATTTATTAAGTATATAGTAATTACTTAAAATTTGTAAGCTATATTAATCATATTTGTATTTTATTACGCTTTTTGTCCAAACAAACAAACACAACATAAATTAATAGATATTAATTAAGTATTATATTTATATACTATTGTATACATGAAAGATACTTAAGATAAGAATAAAAACTTATGAATCTAACGCATTTAGCTTGCATATTAAAATGAAACAACAACAATTTTATAAGAAAGACAGTACGACAGTATGCGTAATTTCTGATTCTAGTTTTTTCAGCTCGGCGGGGAGCGACCAAATTTTAACATTATTTATACTTATTTTTACTGATCCTAATCTGATTCCACGATGAGACGTAATCCACTGATCAATATTTCTTCAAAATCTTGTTAATCCAATCTTGAACTAGTTTTGATAAGTCATATAAATATCAAAGATATCCACAATACAACATTAGGACTTTCGCAAGTTTTAAAATCACTATTTAAAATGACCAGTATTGGTAGTACTTTTAAAGAGTAATTACTATGATGCAACGTTCTAACGCGTTATTTTTTAAAATAATTGTTTCAAATGTATTACAAAAACAAGCCGATAAGATATTCCAGAAAAATTAAAAATCAATTTTATTTATTTTTGATTCCGATAATAATTAACAATATTATTAAACATTCCAGGAATTAATTATTACCGGCTCATTATTAGAAAAAAAAGAGTTCGGCTTAAAAGTGAAATTTAATTTAAATTGATTATGATTTACAGCTTAATCATAACCATCTACCTACCTATATATATATATATATATATATATATATATATATATATATATATATATATATATATGGCTATATAGATACACATTTAAAACTGATATTCCTATTTACCTCGATCTTAATACCTTACTAGACTGCAGTCGCCATTTACAATTAATACTATATACTACATATAAATTATATAATCACTAGGGCTGGGTCGCATAAAAATCAGTCTGTAAACTTGTTACTGGTCCTGTAACTTATTCATTTTGTTATGTTTTACTGATCGATAATATTAATGAGGTGTTCATAAAGCAAATTTTATTTTATTGATAAATGTGGTTATCAAATAAAATTTGTACTTGATAATATCGGTTATCATTAATATATCTGTAAGTTACCGAACCAAAATCGGGTCTGTAGTATTCAGATCTAACAATTAGTAACTTACAGAGCCGTTAACACTATTTGGCGTTTATGAAACGCCCAATTTTAATTACCCGACCATTAATGCGTTATCAGTCTGTAAACTGTCTGCAAGTCGCTAACGAACGTTTATGCAACCCACCCTAAGTCTATGATTGTAAAATATATCATATTAATTGAATATGGTTTAAAAAAACGATAACTGTTATCAGAGATAAAAAAAGTAACATTATTTGTAACGCATTACTTTATTAATGAAAAAGTTATGTAACGTGAAAAAAAATATTTTAGGTAACGCAAATGTAATTTGAATAAAATTATTTGAAGTAGCGAGTAACGAAATTTCATTACATTTTAAAAGTAATTTGCCCAACACTCAAAATGACACAAGATATACCAAACTTAAAAATTTGACTAGCATTAATTTTTTCTTTAATGGAGTACCTAATAAATAAGCATCCACATTTAACAATTTATATAAATTAAAATTATCGTAATATTATAAGGAATGATTGTCAATATAATAAAAGATAACATTTGGTAGAAAAATTTAATAATAATACTACATATAGTAATACTTATACTACGTAGTGTCTTTCTACCCATAACTATTAATATTGATACGCTGATTATTTTATACCACAACATTTATAGCATACTGTATATAACACGTACTCCGTCCAATTTAAATTATTATATTTGTTTTATGTTTATATTAAAATTACGAACCCTCTGTTGGTTCAATGTCTCGTGCAGAATCAAATTAGGTTCGGAACAAACGAGTATATGTTACAGACAATATAGAATACTGATCAATGAACACATTACTCGGGCAATGATCAAGCAATTTAAAGGTCGAATAGAAATAAATAATTGTTAAACTTATAATAATATAGGGTAAAATATTTTACTAATAATTTCTTATAATCTTATTGTAAGTTAAAACAAAGTACAGAATATCAGTATATTTCTTACATACTATTTGTATTTTTCTATGTTATATATATTGTTTTTCTGTATTACATTGATAAAACCATGCTGATACAATCAACAGCAATATATGTACAATAATTTATACTTACGATCAAGCAGTCGAGTTTTCATGCTTTTTAAGACACTTTAAAATTATTTTTTTATAATCGAAGTTCAATTTGTCTGGGTAAGACCAAATTGCCCGAGCAATGTATACATTGTACGATATTTCATATTACCTGTAAAATATACATTAAACAGAGAGGTTTTGGCTCCGCACTCGGGTTGAAACGTATTTGGTTCGGGAAGTACGTCGACGGTAAAAATAATTATAATTTAATTTTCCTTAATCCATTGTCACCGCTAGGGCTGCGCCATTATTTTATTTCCATATAATCAATATGTAGAAAATTATTTCGATTATAATCGGTTACTATCGATACATAAATTATAAACGATTATTATAAGTTGATAAATTATAATCGGGTATTATCAGTTATTAAATTATAATCTGTTATAACATGTTGCAACCATTTATCGCTACAATTTTATTTAGTTTGCATTGGCTGTTCATAGAGGTTGTACTGATGACAAACTGAAGTCTAAATGAATCACGATCGACAAAGAATATTGGACAAGAAATCATAGCGTGTAAACAGTATTCACTCTTTCGATTAATTGGAACAAAAAAAACGACGATAAATTGTCAATAACATCGTTACGATTTGTAGTTATGATAAACCCGGCTTAATGATACATTCTACATGTTATATTTATATTTTATTCATAATTTCTTTTTCATAAATATATAATGTATAAATATAAAATCGAAATAATCTGTTATAATTTAAATTATTAAACCATCTCAATAATTTAATCGATTAATAATCGAATAATCGCCTTTCGATTATTAATTGAATGATCGTCTTTCGGTTATTAATTGAATAATCGAATTTCGATTATATCAATTATTTATAAGGCTTGGAAAATAACCGACTAATCAATTAATCGATTTTAATTATTGATTATTTAAAATAATCGCGCAGCCCTAGTCACACACGCGGAACGGTGTTCCAAAGATAAGACAATTTTTTTAGTTATATAAAACGTGTTGTCTGTACCACAAAGGGTAAAATGTATACATATTATTATCACGTATTGAAGTTATTATACTTAATTAATTGGATACTCCTTGGATAATCCACTCAATCCATGTGCAAGGTATTTTATAGAATAAAAACCCTAGAATAAGTGAAAATCAAAAAGCATTCTGTTAGATACTGTCAATCATACACTGAAATGATGTTTCAAAAAACAATGCTTCAAAATAATGAAATAACATAATATTATAAATGTTTATATTAATTTATTTTTTAGTTTATTTTTTTAATTTATATAATTATGTATGTTATAAATATATATATATATCTCAAAAAATACATAAAGATTAATATTAAAGGTACAACTTAAGTTATTTATTAGTTATACCAATTCATTTTATATTTTATTTTTTTACATGTATTTAATACAGTTTTACCGAAGGTGGAATATATGGAACATTAAGCGAGTATCGTGAAGTTCTTAGAAAAGACAAGAAAGGCACTATGGCATCTGTGAATTCGGAAATAAAATAAGTAAACGTATTGACATATGAAAAAAAAATTGGGGACAATTTTGGTTAAAAGAAGTAGCTTGAATATTTAATGGTTTAAAAATATATACTATAAAACTATAAAAATATGAATCTAGAAATGTTTTGTTTATAATTCACATTAAGTTAGAGATAAAACTGAAAAAATGACATATGCCTTTGATATAAACTTGAGGTAGTTTTAGCGAAATTATAAGAGTATGGGTTTGAGTTGACATATTTTGGAGGTGTAACTTCATTTTAATTATCTTGTGTAGCAATAACTGAGAACTAATTATTTTTATTTTTCGATTTCAAACGTCGTGAATTTCATGTAATTATGTTGCTTCTATTAGTTACATTTCTCCAAAACTATCAGTTCCCTGTATTCTGAACACTTTCTGGCATTGGAATTTTTCTGATGGTTTTAATTTGGTCTAATTAGCTTTCCTCTACTTTTCATTCCTTCGAATTTTCCTTGAGTAGTGTCCTTTTCATTACCATCTCTTCTTATCACGTGACCAAAAAATTTGAGTATTTGGCTCTTGACTGTGATAAAGTGGCGGTCTAGGTCTGGTATTTTAAACTCCTGTATTATAAATATATTCGTTCTGTGGTCGTCCCATAGAATTCGTAACATTCTTCAATATGCAAACATTTTAAATGCTTCTATTCTTCGTTGAAACGATGAATTTAGGGGCCATGATTCGAAGCCATATGTCATTATATGGAATATCATTGTTTTCATAAGATATAATTTCGTTTCTTTCTTAATAATTACCTGAAACCTTCCATATTTTGACAAATTTGGCAACCGCAGTTGTAGCCATACCTATTCTTCGTTTAATTTCCTCATCCGAACCATCTTTATTTGATAAAAGTGCACCTACATATATAACACTGTCTTTACAATCCATATTGGGTATAATGTTATACGTGGGAAGTAGTGTTTTTGTTCTAACAATAGCGATGATTAAGCATTTTGATCTATTAAGTTTTAGGCCTGCTTCATTACTACATTTTTCTTCAAGTTCTAAAAGGTTGGTCATTTCTATATCTGTTTTTTCTAAAGGCACCGTATCATCAGCGTACCTTAAATTGAAAATTTTTCTACTACCTATGGATATTCCTCCCTACTATTCTTGCATAGCTTGTTTCATAACCCATTATCTATAAATGTTAAAGAGTAATAGAGATAATATAAATCGTTGTTTCACGCCTTGTCTTATTTGAAAACTCTCGGAAAAATCGGTATCCACATGAAGATATACTTGGATATTTACATATATCATTTTTATTATTGGTATGGAGTATTCTGGCACTCCCATTTTTCTTATAATGGGTCAAAGGCCTAGAATAATCTTAGAAGCAATAGATAGCTGTTATATTATATGCGTAGCACTTTTCTATTTTCTGTCGAATGTTCCCTTGTTCTTCTTCCCGGCAAAAACCCTGCTTGTTCTTGAGAGATTTGTGGGATTAGATGTGGTTTTAGTCTTTCTTGTATCACATATAACATGATCTTACTTATATGAGGTGTTAGAGTTATAGTACGGTAATTGTTGCAATTTTCTTTGTCACCCTTCTTATAGTTTGGAATATATATGGACTATTCCTTCGGCTATTTGCACGTGGTCCATATCTTGTAGCAAATTTTGTGGATTATATTAACCCCCTTTTCTGTAATTGCTTTTATCATTTCTGTCACGATTTCATCCGATTATGACATGATTGCATAATCTTTTGATGGCCATCTCAATTTCACTTCGTAGTATAGGTGGTTCAGATTGGTCTCATATTTTTCTTTGATTTATAGTATTCATATTATCGGAGGCCATAAGCTTCTCGCAGGACTATTGCTATCTTTTGATTACATCCGACTTTGTTGATAATGTCGCACCATTTTCGTCTTTTATGAGTTGGTATCTGGGTTTAAAATTCCGAGATAAGATTAGCACTTTTTTAAAAAGAAATCTAGGATTTTGATTAGTTTTATGTTGTTCTATTTCTTTGCAAATTGAGTTTATTAATTAGTCTTTTTCTTTTTGTAGGTTTTGGTTTATCATCTGGCAAATTTCATTATATTCTGTTAATTGACGATCTTTGCTGATAATTCTTATTTTGACTTGTTCTCTTTTTTTGAATTAATTCCCATGTATTATGTGGGATCTATAATCTTTTCAGTCGATCAGTGCAAGGTGTCTTTTTAAGGGTTACTAAGACTGCTTTCTTAAATTTTTGTCACAGTTCTTCTACATTATCTGTATCATTTCTTCAAGTCTCATATCCTTTATTGCCTTATTAACTTATATTTTATACTGACCTAGTGCTTCTGTATTTAATTGCATTATTGGTATTATTTTTTGCTTTTTTTCAATCTGAGACATATTTCCACCACCAGGTCATGCTTGGATATTTTTTTATATATTTGATCGACGATTTACATATATTTCTCACCAAAATTCCATGTCACAATGTTACAGAATGAGATTTTCCTTGTGAGTATAATTGATCATGTCGATGTTCGTCTTATTGACTGACACCATGATTATATAATAATTAAACTGCTGCCATCCATTATGGCTATTGCTATGACGTCACATCGAGCGATAGATACGCCACGTTCCCTACGCCATTACCTACTAGAATCATCCACCTGGAACTTTTCGCCAGTAGGAGCTCATGGCCTCAGATTTGCCAATACTAATTAATTAGTATTCCTGTGATATTATTTTCTTGATAACCGATTAGAACTTATGAATATGTTCTGTTTCTTATTCTCTACCTCGGGAGAAATCAAAGAGGACGATAGATTTATTTTCCTTGATTTAAATTTGTCTTTATTCTGCTATGATTACTAGACAATCGATTATATGTAACAGCAGAAATATTTGCACATCAAAGACCGATAACGGAGCGTGCGTAATGACCGTAAATTCATAATGAACGTTATCTTCAAAGCCTTTCGTTATAATGATTATTGTCTTGATTTTTTTTTTTTTTTTTTTAACAACATACTTGGTTTAATTACAATATAACATTAATTTGATGAAGTCAAATGACATCGTTAAATAGTTCCCTCGTGGAAGTAAAAGAGGATAAGTGCGCTGTACGTTGAATGCTAATGACTTAGATTTTTAATATCGAGTGTAGGGAAAAATATTAAATGTGCTATTATACGAACATTAGGTTAAGAAGAAAACGATAAAAATTAAACTTTAAAAATACGATACGAGGAAACTCAAATAAATATTTAGTAAACATCGATGTCAAAAAGGAGTGAAGAAGATATTTTGTGGTAACTGTTAGACTTAAAAAAAAAAAAAAAAAAAGTTGAGTAGAACTCAGAACAATAGAGAAGATAGATTAACATTAACCGTGTTTAGAGCAATGGAATTCATGTTGACGTTTTAAATTAAACACTCCCTGTCAATCTATGTCCAACTGGAATTTCACTCCCAGTAGATTTAGTAACCCTATCTGACAAACACGCAACAATAGAATGACATGTGGATGGTTAGATATATGTGATGAATTTTCATTGAAATGTTAAATCACAGTAGAATATTATAAAGTATTTCAATAAAATTTATTTCAACAACTGTATACGTACAGTGTAGTTTAAATTATCAAAGTAAATCATTAAACTTGTAAATTAGATATTAATAAAATAACTATTTTTAATAAACTAAATTAATAATTATTTGTTATTAATATAATTGAGTTGTGATAACTTAAATTTTAAAATATTTAAAATAAAATTTGAGTTATCAAACGTCAATTTAACGCCATTTGGTTGTGTATTATAAATTAGCTATAATTACAATTACATGAAATTGGATAGAAATGAAACAAATATTCTAACGTGTAAATAATTTATAAAAAGTGTAAAATTCAATTCGTGTATTTATTTTTAGTGAATAATCACGTTGAAAAAATATTTAATAAAATATAATGTAGATACACGTGATATATTTAGGTCAAATACAACATTAAAAATAACAAATTCATAATAATTTAATTGAATGACTGGGATGAGAAATAATTTAATACGTGGTATGTTTAGAAACATAGAAGGGTTTTTATTAGGCGATGCAGAAATCACTTAAAAGATTCTTTCCCATACTAAGCGTTTGAATGATTCACAAATCAAGTCTTGATACTCTATATACGAAGTATCTTTATCTAACAGTAAACTAGTTATGGCTACTTAAAATCAATTTTTGAAAATATACTCTGCAAAAATTCAACCATACAAACTTTGAAATTTTCATGAACATTTAAATAATTACATTTTATACTAGATAAAGATTTACTTTGTACAAACATATACATATAATATACTTGACGAGCATTATGTTCTAAAAAATACAAAACTGTAAAAATAAATATAATTAACAACTAAATAGAGTACATAACGATAATATTATCAGGCAAACATTTAAAATAAGATATGATAGTGTTATTTTAGTCGTATAAATGTAGAACATATATTTATATTTATAATATGTATAAATATAATATGTAAATACTTTTTGCATTATGGTTTTGTTAATGACTTATGCAATCCTATTGTACACCAATAATGTGCTGTGTATAAAGTAATTACATATATATAGTGCTGGTGGTACATTTGTCACTTATGACATTTTCTCATATGTAAACAATTTAATGATATAACTCCTCTTCTTCTATTGTAAAAAGTATAACCATAACAATAATTGTTAAAAAAACAAAAGCTTTATTAAAGAATTGAACGAAATTTTAATGCAAAAATTCTTTAGAATAAGGATAGGAGTAAGAGTATTGATAGTAACAAGAACAATTTAAAAACGAAAATAATTCATTTTTTCTATTTTATAATGATGCCTACAAACTATCAAAATATAATTCGATACTAAAGTCGCATAAAAAGACTAAAAAGGTAAGAAAAAAAGAAACGGACAGAAAACCATTCTAAATGAATAAAATAAATAATTATTTTTAAAAATAATATATTCTAACCGATGAATACAATGCAGCTATATATATGTATGTATATATACAGTAAGGTTAAAAACGGTTGACAAAGTCACTTATATGGTATTTATCTACTGTAGAAAAAATAATGGAAAATCAATGTTTAGCGCTGAATTGAAGTTTGCCCATGAAAGAAGTCTGAAAGTATTTGAAAATAAAAACATTTAGAACATGTTATTGAATTTCATCTGAAGTAGATACTTAACATAAGTAAACTTATAAAAAGTACAATAATTTTGCCTTAACTTTAACAAATTTTGATATCAAAGTTTAATATATTGACAATTTTATGTTACACACAATATTTTTATTTAAATTTTTTGTTACGAAAAAAACAGAAAAACCGTAAAAAATATAATTATTATGCTTCTAACTAATCGACAATTATACAAAATAATATATTTTATAATCCAACACTGTAATAAAATATCTTATAAATTAAAAACCTGATATTATTTAAAAATACTATTTATTGTAATAAAATACATGAGTTTTAAATTTAACCAATTGATATATTAAATGTCTAATAATAATAATAATAATAACAATAAACTAATTTGTATTTTTTAATTAGATATTAAAAATGTAAATAATCAATATATCATTTTTTAAGTGACATTAGTATTTTTTTTTTTTTTTTTTTGATATCGAGTCTTTTATACAGTCACATTTAGGATAATTATCGATGTTTATGCTTTACTCATAATATTTATTTATTTATTTATTCTTTATTCAATTATTATAAGAGTCTAAGCCCATCTAAATTTTCAAATATTTATTTAAAAATTATTATAATTTAATATGTAAAGTAAAAAGTAAAAGTAAATACAAAAATATCGAAATAAATACATATTGACTATACAAGTAAGTTATTTATATTATTCACTTTTTTTTTTTTCCAATAAAATTAAGTATTTTCAAAAATAAACAAATAATAAAATATACAAAAAAAATTATTGTATTCGTAGATAAAATATGAATCTATTATAATATCATACAAACATCAGTACCAAAGAAAATAATAAAGGATATTAACTTATATATCTACAATTTTACTGTGGTATGACTAATTATATATTATAATGTTTATGAGAAAGTGAGCTTCTTTCAAGTATTTGAGTTTTATATAAAATACCCGACATTCTGTAAAAATATATCTATTCAATTTTTAAAAATATATTAATTATTTCATAACTAACAAACTTAATTTAAGTTATCCATAATATTCCTCAAATGTCTTTAAATTTTGATCATATTTGGTAACTTAAATTTACCAAAATATGCAAATATCTAATAGTGTCGTTCAATGTGAGGAATTTTACAAATAGGTAGCGAAGATGCTAGTACTTTATTTATTATATAAATAAGTATTTAAGACCCAGAATTAAGATTTAGTATTCTTACACTATTTTAATACTTAATATATTAACAATAAATAAATATAAAAATAAATATCAGTAAATTATTTAACTTAACTTTAAGAAATCGACGTTATTTTATGTACTCGTAAGATAAAACAAATTTAAAATTTGTATAAAAGCATATGATGTTTGTATAAATGTGAATATCAAACTAAAACAATATAATAATAAAGTCATAACCTGTGAATATATATGGGTTAATTAAATAGAAAGTGACACGTTTATCTTTCGTAAATATTTGATCATTAATTGTGTGCCTAGTTAACAAAAAAATAATTGTATACAACCGTTAGGTTTGAACGAAACTATATTATAAATCTATAACCCCGTTCCATAGAACTACATATTATATTTTTTAATAGAATCTTAATTTGACAATGTAGGATCATTCAATAATTGTATATCTAAACTTTTTGCAATAAATAAAAAAGTACATTTAATTTCATGACTATAACATCATAAACAGTATTTACTCAGTTTAACATAACAAACGAAATAGCAAATATAATCAAGAATCGCCATTACTCCACATAATTAAAACAAGATTCTACAAAACATTTTTTTGGACTTTTAATTAGTATCTACTTATACTTAAAATAAAGTGAAGTACATAAAGTGTAAGATATAGACAAACAAACTTACCTTGTTATGTTTTTATTGCTATTGGTACTATTTTCCTTAATGAAATCTAAAACAAAATTAATTAAAGTATTACAATTTTTAAAATGTAGGTATATGTTATTAAATATTTTTTTAACTATTTTAAATTAAAATTTCTTGATTAAACAAAAATAAACTCATTTCATTTAAATATTTTAAATTATTTTTCACATAATACCAATTTTAATGTGTTTAATATTGAAACATATATCAATGTAATGAATAATATTATGGTTTTAAATGTATGGCAACCATTTTACTTTTCCTATCCAAAATCATTCGTGCGAGTTTGGGGTGTATTTAATTAAGAATTTTAATTCTTAATTAAACTAATCTATTTTTATTAACTATATAGTAAGTTATCAATGTATAGTCATATGTTTGTAATATTTTCCTGCAGTACATGTAATTATTACCGAATAAATACTTTATTTTATCAAGATTTGAGTTAAAAAACCACGATGTTTACATTATTGTGTATATATTAATATTAAAAAATTATTAATAAAAAATTAAATTAAAAATGAGAGCAAATAACAGATACCAATTTAAATTTATAAAAGTTATATTAAACAGAGTATAAACTCATAATACATATTTACATTTAAGTATACAGCACCCAATACATAAATCATTGAGTAAAATCAAACGTTGATAGCTATCAATAGTACCTATAACATTTTGAACCGGAAAAGAAGAGGTAGAACCCTGAACGTCAATCAACATAACAGATGGTTCCAATGATTTTCTATACCACACTGTTACTGTAAATTGTAATAACAGAGTTACGGTGATATAGCTAATTTTAACTTTAAATATTGGAAAGGCAAAATGTAATAACTCTTCCCTAATTCAATATCAACTCAAAAGTTTTACTATTGGCGATAATACAGTTTTTGTTATTAATTAATTTTTCTAAGTATGACAACGTAAATAAATTAAATACAATTATTTAAGTAACGTGAACATTTTTTAATTCATTTTTTTTTTATATTTTCATTTAACTCATAAACTCTATCTTGAATAAACAGAATATAGTATACAATTTAAGTGTCTTTTATTTTCTAAACAAAAAAAGAGATTTTTTTGGTTTTACAAAAACACAAATATTTCGATCAACACTTTTTATTAAAATGTGTTTACAATATCTCTACAATGTATATTTTGAATTGCAATTGAAAAATCAAAACGTGATAATCAAAAGTCAACCTAGAGTTATTTTATCCCAACAGACCTTAACATAAAACATAAATATAAGTTTGATTCGTTTCTACAATGTTTAAAATTGTGCTTTCTAATGATATTTTACTATTAGTGATGTATGTTTTATGTTACATTTAAAACATTACAAAGTAATTGAATATTACGTGTCCGTAAAATAATTATATACAATATTTATATATCATATAATATTACTCTAAAAACGACACCATTGTCCATAAATGGACAGTGTCTGAATATATATAATTGTAAATCATTAAATTACTTAGATATTTCCAGTATTTTATTATAATTAAACATAAGTAGGTTTTTTAATAAGTTTTGTATGGTTTATTAGACGTGTATATTGTATTGTTTTTTTTTTTATAGTTTATCGTCAGTCGACTTAATATAACTTATGTTACAAATCACAAATATATTCTTATAATCTAAATACTCATAACTATTCTATAGGGACAGTAGTAAATATGCACTATACAGTTTACATTAATATTATTTATGAACGATTCTAAAAAACATATTAATTAAGAAGATATGACATTGACAACACTGATCTATACATTTTCACTGCACTGATTTTTACAATTAACTTTTGTTGATTGAATTACAATATTTAAAAACAATTATTTATTAATTTATATATTTTTTTTAGATTTTTGATTCATAAACAAAAAATATTTAATAATCATATCATAAAAATATTTTAAAAAAAACTACTTTAGTCTAAAAGAGTAAAAACTGAATTTGGATTTTACGTACATGTTAATTGATAAATGGTAAAAATGTATGTATTTTAATTATTTTATTATAAATAGGATTTCTAAATTTCCAAGTTTTTAAACTATTAAGTTAATAGTATTATTATTTATTAAACTTTTAACATATTTATATTATATATAATATACCTTTGTTGTTAACGCATTGTAATTGAAATAAAATAAATGGTTTTATATTATCTATACTATTTTATCATTTATTACTTATAAAATGTTAAATATTCACTATTTATCTATTATAAATAAATATCATATAATTTTATCAATCTTTTATAATTTATTAAAATAAGTACCTATAAAACCGCAATATTAACATCATTGCAATTTTTATAATGATATACCATTGAGACATCTATGAAATATGGGTTATGTTTTATAGACGTTACAATTTAATGTACGTAGAGATCTAACTAAATTATGTTAAATAGGTGTCTTTTAAGCAGGGTCGGATTTAAGGGAGGGCAACTGGAGCGAAAGCCTCGGGGCCTCCACAATATAAACTTCGGAAAAGTAATCTTACAAATTACAAATGCACTGTCACTCCACCATTCTGTTGAAAATGACCAATAGGATAAAAATAAATCTAACACTGACTGCCAATGAGTAATTCCGTGAAATTATATGTCACCAACATGTTTATTTATCAGTAAATCCGCCGTGTTCTAAACTCCATCGCTACCGCAAACGCCTTACGCGCGACAATAATATTATTCGATTTTCTTTTTTCTATGTGCTAGTGGAGCGAGATTATTATTTATTACTATTCAATATCTTTTTTTTAATTTTTAATTTTTAATTTTTAATTTATTAAATATTCATATTTAAATGTTTATATTTTGTTTCCGAATATATTTATTTGTTTATAAGAAAATAATTGACTTTAAAAAAAAGTTGTTCATTTTGTTTGGAAAATAATTTGGGACTAGGGGGCCCTCCACTTCTTTGTTGCTCCGAGGCCTCCACACCTCTAAATCCGGCCCTACTTATAAGTGATATCATTGCGATACAAATACGGTCCCAGGGATATTATTCATTTATTATATTATTTGTATACTTAAAGAACGCAATTTGTGATGTTTCCGGTTAAATCGAAACAGCCTAGCAATGATTGTGGTAAAAATTAATACAAAATGGGGATAGTCTAATCAAAATCAAAATATGATCTTTCATAATTTCGCAAATTCAATTAATAAAGCATTTTGTAAAGCTACCTTTTTGATTTTATTTGTGGTTTCTCAAAAATTAACAAAATATTAGTAACTTGCTTTGAAATTTATGTCGAAACTAAACTTGTGAATAATTTAACTTGGTTCCAAAACTCATAAAATTAATATAAATAATCATTGAAATAACCCAATTTATAATGATTAATTCACTAACTTTTAGGGATATATAAAAATATATAATTTCTGCATTTAGAATTTATGATCAATCAAAGAGACATCATACAAATACATGTTAGTATTATGAAGATAATTTTTTAAAATACGTTGCAATGAAAAATAGTATTTACTTTTTCAAATGTCCATCCAAAAATAAATGATTAAGTCACCTGAATAAAACGTAGACTTTTATTGAGTTTATAACAAACAAAATTTAAAAATTTATAATTTTACTTAAGTTTATAACCAACATAAGTAAAATTTTAGCAATTGGCCACTTTCTAATGAGAATTCACAATACTTACAACATTTTGTAAACAGTGCGCTTTTATGCATACCATATAATTTACGTATAATAAACCTTAAATATCAGTGTTTGCCGTATTTGTGCATAACAGTTCGTATATGCAAACGATAACTGCCGTATTTAAAACTGAAAATAATTATTAAAACTCTATATTTTAGGTAAATTCGTTGGTATCACTAAAAGAATTAGCTTAATATCATTTAAAAAGTTCATATATTCATTTTTCTAAACGTTTTTATAATAATTAGAGCTCATCTAGTTTTAATCTCTAGAATACAGCTTTTTCAAGTACATAAACATTTTATTTTTAATTGATTTACTGATAAGATAATTTAGGTAAAAGCTTAAAATGATATCAGCCACTCCCCCTTTTTTTAATAATATAATTTTATTTACTATATAATAAGAAAAAAAATATATAAAATAAATCAGTTTATTCAAATATAAAAAAATGTATGTAAAAATGTGAAATAAAAACATATAAATTCTCATTCTTAATACATACTTCATAATTAAGTGGTACAATTTAAAGATTTTGTGGTTATAGAAATGTAAACAATTGTTAGTATTTTTATGTATGGATGTAAAATCATAGGTAAACATATTATCTATAGAGAGAAAATTAAATTTTTACTTAGCATACAAACATAATAATAACTTTAAACACTATTGATAAAAGTAGACCTATATTATAAATGACCATTTTAAGTTATACATTTTAAATTAATTTACTATAGGAAAAAAAAGGAGATAGGTTTTTACTGATAATTGGTGTGATCTTATATATATATATATAAGTGTGTGTGGACGAAATTTGTAAATAAAAACAGGAAACATATTTTTTATGTAGAATAATTAAAATAAAATTTCAAATTGCTTTCTGAAATTAAAAATCGTTAGGTTAAAGAGAAAAAAATATCAATATTTTATAAGAGTTTTAACATTTATTTTTGAAAAAAGCAATATCAAATATTAAATACCACTATAAAAATATACTGAACGCATATTTTAAAATATAATAAGTTAATTAAAAAGAGCGTCATGGTGGAGTGGAATAAGGTAGCTGTGTTTAAACGTAAAGTTGTTGTTTGAAACCCGGTTACTGATGTTCTTTCTGAGCGGTAATTTCGCCTCGAGAGAAAGAATCTCCAGAACTTCTCACACAATTCATCGCACTCGTCGAGTTCCACATAAACAACCTTACAGACAAAAACTTACCAACTATCTTACTCAAACACACACATAAGATGGAGGGAGATAATGGCAGTAAATTTTAAATCCCATCTTTAACATAAAAAAATCGTACTAAAAACGTGAAAAAAATCACAGAATAATTAGTTTAAATGACGAACACAGATAATAAGATAATACATTTTATAAATATTAATATTCAAATATAAGAATCTCTTAAAGTAATTTGTATGACTATGAAATATTTGAAGGTTTTAATCTAACATAGATATTTATAGCTAAGATTTTATAATTAAATATATACAAAATAAAAATACATATTTCCCATTTTCCAGTGATATAATTTTATTATACATAATATGAATATGTATTTCTTGGAATCAAATGTTGTAAAATTGCTAATCCAGAAGATCAATATAGTTTACTAGTTACACATTAATAGTTAAAATTCAATAAACTTGAAGATATATTGTTGAACAACATAATAATTATAAATTTATAGAAGTGTATAAAACACTACTGATAGCTAATCATAATTCATTATTCATTTCGTTTGATCATTTCAGTCTAATAACTTACACTATTTACAAGAAATCGAATATGTGATAAATCAAGAGTGAAAAAAATCGTGTCCAGTTAGAATGATTTATTTTTAGGAGAACGTATACGTTAGGTATCTATCGTATTATCTATCTATTTGTTTTGTGAGATAAAATAAAAAATTATTTTCAATTAATTATTAATGAATTGATCTAAAACGAGTATTTTAAAAAATATTTTTTTCAAAACAAATAATTTATTTATGAATCAAAATACAAAATATATTTATTAAAAAATATTTTTTTATTGAGAAGAAGTAGGATTTTACTCATATATGTAAACCTCATATCACACGATTAAGAGGAATATATCTACTCTAAATCATATTAGTATATAACATCAAAGAAAATTATTTACACAAAAATAGGTAAATAAGTAATGAAAAAAAAGTAATAATAAATTGGCTTTCAAACTGAACCAGTTTTTTACTCAAAATAAATCGAAATAAATAAAATAATATTTATGTATAGAAAAACGATAATTTTTAAATCTTATCTAAAATAATATTATTACTGTCGTTTGTTCGAAAAATTTTGAGGATAATAATGAAATAAAATTAGTTTGATAACATCATTTCATAGTATGTTTGCAAACACATGTCTGTATGAGTAAAGAGTTGAAAAAGTTTCAATAAACTTGACAAGCTTCACATTTAGTATTTAATAAAAGGTCGACAATAATTTTACGTGATAAAATAAATGGATAAAATATAACAATGACATAAGGAAATAAGTCAAAAAGATATAAACAGGAGCTATAGAAGATAAAAATCTGTAGATAATCAATATTATTTTATTTTATTTCCTTGTATATAAGGATATGATAATGGTAGTGACTACTTTTGGTTCTTGGAATTAGGCAAAATATTTCGTACAGTTTTCAGCTGAGCTCACTGCCACCATCTGGAACTAGATTACGACTTAGATGCTCGTGTGGTTTATTCACTAATTTGATTCGGACTATTAGTTTTTCACTCTAAAATGAACGAGAAAATTTTTTTTTATCTATGTTTAAAATGTATTTTATTCAATGACGTTTAATATAATTGATATAATCTACAGGTGTATCTTGTATGTGGTAGATTGATTAATGAATTAAAATTGTTGCATAACGAGAAACGAGCAAAAATAAGAGGATGATCGATATTTACCAGTTGCTTTTTTTCAAAATATCAAAATCAACACTGTTATATCATACCCTATTTGAAAAGTTAAATGTGTGTAACAACGTGAAAAAACAATTGTTTCGACTTTAAATGTTTGCAAATCACTCATTGGTAGAAGTGACGATGTTATCGTCTAATATTCATTATTTCTGTTAATTAATCATTAATATCATGGGATTTAGTGTCCAACTCCTTGTAATATTTTTGAATTATATTAACTATACTTAATACAAGTGTATTGCGTGATAGAACATAATTTTTAGATTTCAATGTGCCAACAATATTCAATCGATTTTAAATGACCTCATAGTATATTTTTTTAACCAAGTAGAGATTATTACTTTTGAAAATATAATTTTTATGTTTAAAGTGTTTTTTAACCAATTTGTTTCGAAAAATATGGAGAATATAAATCGTTTAGCCCGGAAAAAAGTAAACGATTTGATAATTAATCAAAAATAGTGTGATCGTTTATAACAATAAAAATTATAGAAATAACTATAAACATAATAAAATTATATTTAGTATGATTATTAGGGTGCGAATTTTGTACTCCAATTTATTTCCATGTGAGTTATAAATATGTTGCGTATCAGTAGAAATTAAAATCTAAAATGTTTAAGTGGAATTTTTCCCCAGATTTCAGAAATTTTTTTCATTTTAATTGCAATTTTGTTGATTTTACTCATTTTTAAAATTATTTTAACTATTTAAAATTATATTTCCATAAATTATCAAATTACTTTAAGTTTGAAGTATATAATTTACTGATGTATATTGTTTAAATGATTTACTGTGTGTTTTGTTATCACGATAGTTTGAATCGTAATTAAATCATAATGGTGGTGTCCTACTGGGATGATTAAATTTGTGGAATTTACAATTCTTACAAATAATATTATGTTTAACACATTTTAGATAATTTGTGAAACATGATAATAAAATATATTTTTTAGTCAGACCATGAATTTCGTGTAATTTTCTTTTTCTTTTAAATATTCCGACAATGAAGTCTAGTTTCCACATAGTTTTAAAAAAGATCAATTTCAGTTTGAAAAAAAAAAACCTTATACTAGTTCAATATTATACATTTTTTTTAAGCAACATTTATTTTTATAATTTTTAGAGTTAAGATATGTTGTAACAATACTGGTAAATTACTGAGATTAACATACAATAATACTTGAATAACAACAAATAATTAAAATAATAATACCTTTAATAATATATTTTTTGAATTCGTTAAGAAGTAGTTAGAAAAATCACGAACGATTTGATTTTTATTACTTTATGAGTAATGAAGTTAAAAAAAAATAAAAATAAAAATAATTATTTGTATTAAAATTATTTAATTATATATAAGTAGAATGTAATAGAATTTCAATAATAAATAGTATCTTAAGAGTGAGTAATACTCACTGAGTAATGTCCCGTTAAACTTTAACACAAAAATTAATTATACTGCAATGTATTTATACTGAGCTGTTGTTGAATTGTTTGGAAGAATAACTAAATATTCAAAAGTACTAATACAGTGAAACCTCTATATAGTGGACAGCCACGGGGAATTAAAAATTGTCCACTATAGAGAGTTGTCCACTATAGAGAGTTGTCCACTATTGAGAAAACCTATTACGCATACATTTATATGCGCATACATTTTTGCCGGGGAATTTAAAAGTGTCCACTATTGGGAAGGGTCCACTATTGAGAGGTGTCCATTAATAGAGGTTTCACTGTATTATAATATCATAATAATATCGTTTTTTCTTCGACAAAGTGAACTGACAATATTGTATGAACTATGTGTGTTATAATTGTGTATGTAGGTGTGAATATGTATGTGCGAATGTTATACATGTATTTCAACTCTAAATACTACTCAATGTAGCCGAAAGACGGTTTTTAACTGCCGACAAAAATGAAAATATACATATGTAGCAAGACATTGACATTATTGTGTAATACATTTATAAGATTTGAAATCGTAGACAAAAAAGCGTTTAGCCACGAAACCTTTTTATTTTTAAAAATAAATTTATAAATATTTACCAAGAATTAATAACGATGAAAATATTATTACATTATATAAAGAAAAAAAATTATTGCCAGCGACAAATACTTATCAGTGCAATAGAATTTAATAATCGTTAAAAACATTCAATAATATTGTATCGTATAACCGAAATTTGTAGTAAATAGTGTAAAACCGTCACAGATGAATATAGACCACATAATTTAAAAATGTAAATTAAAAATGAGGAATGACTTTTTGGGAGTCAAAAATTATTTTAAACCATTTCTGTTTTGTTATTGCATTGAGAACGTTGTATCTGGTAAGACCTGAAACGCCGTCATGTTCGCAAATATCCATAAAAATGGCCGCAATTAAAAACCTCATAAAACGCAAAGAATATTCGTTATGACCACCGGAAGTACAATAACCACAGTATAAACGTATCGTTTGCATTATAACGTGGATTGCGAAAGCGAATTTAGGGCCTTGTTCTTGTCTAAGAATCATTCGATAATTGTGCCCTCAAAATGTTTTTGTACAACGGTGAAATCAAATTATTTTTCACCCCTCCGCCTCTGTAACAATATTTATTTACACACCCAACAACGATGATTAATATTAACGATAACAGTATTAACATTGATAATTTGATACAATGCGACCGACGTGACTAGTAGTGAGCGTGCCTTCAAGTAAGCAACGTAATCGCTAGGAAATAAAATGTACAAGCATTGCGCGACGGTTCGTCCGCGGGTCTTCTCTTCGCAGAGCATATTATACTATTGTCGGGTGTGCTGCCCGCGGAGCACATAAGGGCTTCTCTCTGTAGTTTTTACCGGCACATAGAAACATTTTTGCCGTCGGTCGATTGCCTATAGGCAGCACATAAATACACGCCTATACTTTATTAAGGTTCGTGAGTACGTGTAATACGTGTGTGTGTGTGTGTGTGTGTGTGTGAAAGGCAAGTCGTGGAAACTTTGTTGGGGTTGAAATCGACTAAAAATATCACGCGTATTAGATAAATAACCGTAATAATAATAATAATAATAATAATAATAATGTAAGAAATTAAAAACCGCACGATACGAAAGCGTCGCGTGCGGGAAACATAATTCCGCGCTCGCCATCGTATAGTAGGTAGCAGTTTGGCGAGCGTGCAACGGTTCAAATCCATCATAATACACACACTCAGACATAAACGCACGCAAACATACATAAATATGACTGTATGAATATATAAAGTTTATTATAATACGGAATACTTGTCCTGCTCGTTGTACAGTTGTATACAAACGTCTGTTAGTAATAATAATAATAATAATAATAATAAAAATAATAATAATGTGGTATGAATAACTCACGACTTTATAACAAAAACCCAGCGGTGCTCGGAGCCGCCGGAGTAACACTAGGACACGAGCGGATGCGATACACAGGGAAGGGAATGCGAATTACACAAGAAAACGACAACGATATTTTATTACATTATTGACGCCGACTGAAACGACACTACGAGATCGTACGCGTATTGCGATTATTCGCGACGGACGCGAAAACACCGGACGAGTTGCGACCACGAGACACTGGCGAGACGGATTTTCCTAGCGCGAAGAGTAACCAACGCGAGAACGGACCGTTGGAAAACAACTGACGCGCGAAAGAATAACGGCAATGATTTTATTTATCGGTTCTTCCACGATCGCGACCGCAACTACGACCACGGTACGTCACACGGCTGTGCGATACGGACGTGTAATATTGTTGCAATACGTGTGTGCACGAACGCCGGTCGTGTGTGCGCTGCAGCGCCGGGCCCTGCGTTGCGGTGCCGGCGACGGCGACATGCGCGAGCGGTCCGCGCGCTTGCGCCCATCCGCGCCTCTCCCGTGTCCGCTCACCGCTCGCCAGCGATCCTTGTACACCCCTCCCACCCACCCGTCCACTCGACAATCACGTCCCCGGACCGCCGCCGCCACCGCGCGCGTCCGGTCTACCGGGGTCTGTGCGCGCGGCCGGTCTCCTACGGAAGAGTCGCCGTCCGCGCGCAACAGACTCGCACGGAAAATCGTGTGCGCGCCTCGTCTGCGGTGCGGCGACGGTAGCGGTGGCGCTGTGCTCGGTGCGTCTCGCCCAGACGGTTCCGCCGTACACATATTATAATAATAATTATTATCATTATCGTCGTCGTATGGCTCGTTATTGTGCTACAAGGGGCGAAAGAGTTGTTCGAGTGGAGTGTGTATGTGTATACCAACGTATTTTTCACTGCCAAGTTTTTTTTTTTTTTTTTTTCTGTCTAGAAAAAGAAAGACACGAAGGCTCGTCATTTTCGTTAGTAATTGTAACGTCTCGTACCTGTATTCATCATAATAATATTATTGCAATAATAGTAATAATAATAATAATACAACATTTTATCACACAATACGTTTTTCATCATTGGAGACGTTCTCCGAAAGAGCAGGGCTATTGTTAATTTTTATTTTTATTTTTTCTCTGTTAATTGAGCCCTTGTTTTTTCTTCACTTTGCGAGCGATAATTATACGCATTCTTCTGCAGAACGTGTGCACACACTTTGAAACACAAAATTCGAATATTATATTATTATCGTTATTTTTGTACACGTGACAGTTATATGGTACAATACTCTTGCCAATTAAACTTCGAATATTTTTTAACACGCTTTCGTTATCTTTCCCACAAATAACTTAATTAATTCATGTATTTTGTTGTTTGTAAGCATATTATACGCAGTATATTCATAAATGTATAACCTAAGCAGTGAAATCTCCCTTGGCGGAAAACTGAATAAAAGACACCTCCAAATATTAGACGTTTTATCGGTAACGTAGCCATTTTCATTTTTTATACATAGAAAAACCTTTCAATATAGTACACACTAAATAACAATCACTTTTATGACATTGAAATTGATAATTTTTATTGCAAATTAAGAATTTTTTTTCAGCCAAATCAATTGCAATTAAAATAATAATATAAAATATATATATATATATATATATATATATATATATATATATATATATATATATATATATATTAATAATAGCTGATAAGTTTACCATCTGAACTATAGCTCGTACCTGGTATACGGAGTTCATGAGCAAATATTTTTTATAATAAAATACTAATACAATTAAAATATGACCTAACAAAAAACCTAATAGACTAAATAGATATTTTAATATTAAAATCAGTTTGACATAAGAATAAGGTTATCTATTAAAACATATTTCTACTTTTTATCATTTTATTAATAGACGCATTTTTATCAAGTTCGGTAATTGTTTTATTGATTGATTTTTTTCATTTGATTTCAACTAATTATTTAATTGGTATTATCAGATTGATTTTCGTATACAATTTTTATTACACTCTTTACTTAATTATTTAAATTATTTAATATAATTTTACTCATCTAATTGAAGGTAAAAAAGAATAATTTTAGAAAACTTCAATAAGTCTATACTATTAAGTATATCTTAATTAGAGTAAATCTAATCCATCCAGTCGTAGAAATATTATCGTGTCGACAAAATGTATTCTGGAGGTTGAAAAAACACTCAATATTTTATAATTTTTTTTTTTTTTTTTTTATCACTTTCTTTCGATGATATAACATGATGTTGAAAAAATTATAAAATATTTTAACACTACTTTGAGAATATATTAATGTATATTTATAATTCTCTAATCTGATTCTTCATCAATTGCATAAAATAAAAAATTATTTTTATCGTTTAAATTAATTATAACTTCTCTACGTAATACTATGGACCAAGCAGATCTATTTTTTTATTATTTTACTAAGACTAGATTGTCACTATAAAATGTAATTAATTTATAATTTTTTTCTTTAGAAAATACTTAATGGGTTGGCCATTTTATCAATCAGTCGGAGGAATAGTGTTGAAGTAATCAAGTATTGGACGAATTAGCATTAAAAAGAAACGTCTTCTTTTGAAACTGTGAAATTAATTAATACATTTATGCGAAATTGAATAAATTGATATATAAAATAACTCACTGATCTGGAGTCAGTTAATATTTTATTCAATCCAATTTTTCTAAATATCCAGTGTATTTATCTGCAAAATGTTAGTTTATAAGATGTATTTAAAATATAAGAAGGATAATAATAAAATAAAATGAAGTTAATTTGATTAATGAAGTTAATAAAAATAAATCTTAATAAAATCTAAATAGGTTGCACCTTTGAATAGTGAAAAACATTTTAGCAACCAAGAGAGTATAGTATTTATAGATTTCACTAAATTAGTGTTTTGTTTAGTTACTACATAAATCTGAGATTAAAACTATTCATTATGTAAAATTATAAAATAAATAACATTTTGATAAGATACCATGTACATTTTTAAAGCAAAATTAATTCACAAATAAGAATAGATGCATTTTAATGTTTTTCTTTCATATTACTATAATCAAAAGTGCATTAACCTGTGTAATTCAATATTTTTGTAGAATTTATTTTGATGCACACATTTCGTTGATTATTTTGTAAAATCAAAATAATTTTAAAGCAAATACTTAATTATATTATTGAAAATGTAAACAATTTTGGTGTTTTCTAATAGGTATAAACTGTGCAGAGTATATTTTATAAATATATTTTTTGATTTCAAATGGGAAAATATTAATTTTAAAATATTTCAAGGATATTTCTAAATGTGACTAATCTGAAATTAATAATATTATATAATTTTTCGATTATATTATAGCGCTACTGCATTGCCGCATAAATATTAAGAAAACATATAAAATAATAATAAATCATAAAACCTGTTTTATAACTCTTTAGCTCAGCAGTAAAAATTTGGAACTTCTATATTTTTTGAATTTACACCCGTATAAATTACAAAAAATCAATTTTATGAAAATAATAATTTTTGAAGAATATCCATAACAATCTTGTTTCGATTTATTGATTTTTTTTTAAATGTAATTAGCGCTTGTATTTTCAATAAAGTAATTTATTTTAATTCGTACCTATAAGAAATGTGTCTAAATAAATGGTAATGTTTATTTGCTCACTGTAACTATGTAAAATATTTTAATCTAGTTTTAAATTTATTGTAATATTTCGAAACAACTGATGAAATACCAAAATCAGACAAAACAAGTAAATAAAAATAATAATATGTTCGACATTAATGTTGATCACCAATTTATATTATTTAAATGTGTTGTATAAAAATTTTATCGATATTCTCAACATGTACGCTTGTCAGTGGTACATCTAGGGAAGGCCTTTGGGATTGAAGTCCTTCAACAAAAATATTTTGTATATTATATTTTATATTATTAAAGCTTAAGTTATAATAACCGTCGACATTCGAATGGTTTAATCTATCTAATTGTTACAACCAAAATTTATGTATAGGTGTATGTTCTAGGTTAGGTATACAACATACTCGTAACATAAACAATTTGAAACCAATTATTCATAAGATAATGATAATATAAACTACTAAAATTTACATTTTATAGGTTAAAAACAGAATATAATTTTTTTTCCGACATTGGGTGGGACAGGGTCTGAAGCATCCGTAAATACGCCCCTTTGAATATGTGATTACTGAGCTTAATAGTTCTTACTAAAAGCTAATGGAATTAATATAAAATATTGCGAAACTCCTCCATCGGTTTTACTGCACGGACAGATAAGGTACAGAAATGGGTGAATGGTATTCCTATAGTATTAATTTAAATTTTTAGTATCACTGGCCTCTCAAAAATAGTTCTAAATGTAAGAAGTCGAATCAAGATAATCAAGTAAGTAAGTTTATATTTAAAAGATGGTAGATATAGTTATAACTAGGGAGGAAGCCGGGGATTTAATCCGAGCATAATTTTTTTTAATTTATGGAGGGCGTAATTTTTTTTTTAATTCAGACCTTATAAACGAAAAATTTAATTCATATGGATAAAAGTTTTACTACTAAAATATATTTATAAAAATATACAAAATGTAAATATTTTCAAATTAGCCTTTATTGTAATATACATACATAATGATTACATATGATACATAATAAATCGATACTGTAATATTGAGCACAATCTTTTGAAAGAATTTATTTTTAAACTCCGATATAATTCTATAGTAGTTGAATAATAATGATAACAACAATTTAAACTGACTTTAGTTTTTAATCATTCAGAGTTTATAAAAACTTTTTAGTAACTTTTTGACGTAATTCAAATATTAATTTTTCTAGTAGTAAGTATATAAATTGAATATTTTATAGATTTTTATCTATAAAATGTAACGTAAAAAGCAAAATAATTATGAGTATCAGCAATATTAATGCAGTTAAAAATTCATAAATATTTCATTTTTAATATTTAAGACTTCAGAAGTAGATACAAGGTTTTTCATAATTAATTTCCACAATAATAACTCATATTATCACATACATGGAAGGTATTACATGAGAAACATTGTCTAGTCAGTACTTAAGACGGTAATTTTACGAAATGTCTCAAATTCTCCTTCATTATTGCATAAAAACTGAAAATCAAAAAAACAAAAAAAAAAATCTGAAGTGCATACTGTTTTGATTTACCCAACCAATTTGACTTAAGATCAATTATTTGAGTGTGTTGGTACATTAGTTTAATACTTGAAAGACCTATACAACAATATTGTTCACCTGTCCTTGTATCTTATCCGACTACGGAGTCTCACCTGACCTAAGAATTTCGTCATTTTTTAATTTAAATTTAGATTTGTTTGTATACTGTTTGTATTCAAAAACTTTTTTACAGTATTTTTTACATGAAAAGAATACATTTTGAAAATATGGAAAAGTAATTTATTTATATCAATATAATTATTGTACGTATACTTTTTATAAAATATTTATTTTAGAATTAAAAAAAAAACAACGGAAATAACCTCCATAAAATAACTTTTGGAAATATATTAAGTTTAATTAATATTGAAGTAAACCATATTTTAGGAGGTCTTAATTTTAAAATCATTCATCAGATTTGTAATTAGTTTTTTTTTTACCGTACATTATTTATCACTGATTTTTGATATTATTTACTGGAAAACTATGCTTACTTCAAAAAAGTTACTTACTAAAGTTTGTATTAAATGAAAATAATAACCAATAAGAATGCACTATTTTAAAAATGTATTTATTATGATATTTAAAATTTCTAATAATTTAGCTCAGAAATTGCAATCGATTTTTGAATTTATTTTGATTGCACCATACATTGTTATTTTTGTTCATTCGATGTTACCACTATATTGATTATATTTTATTATATAGCCATACAATAGTTATCAAATTTATAATATAATTTTTGTCAAAAATCAAAACATTTAGGCCATTGACATATCATTGCATTTCAATACTGACGCTTTGATATACTTTATTGACATGTTTGACGTTATAATATTTTATCCGTGATGTCATGTCAGTAGTTTCAGGAAGGATGGAATTCGGGGAATTAGAAGTTCCTCGTCCTGAATATAAACTAACGTCACGGATCAGTTATTTTTAATATCTGTCTCCGAGAAAATCCACGGAAGAGTTCCCGCAGATATCTTTTAGGTTAAATGATTGCAAAGTACATATATTCTAAATATGGTAGGAATTCATCGCTTAACTTTTACAGATATGTTATTTAGTGTTTTTCGGTCTCCTGTCAATTCATATTATCACATTTACTACGTAACAATGTTCTGCTGTCAATTTATCGTGACGCAATTTGATTGTAATGCGATTATCGTAGTAAAGATTGTCATTAAATTAACTCACTGATATCTTAAACAACGTTCCTGGTGTTTTTTTTACTTATATTATTATATTGGGAAACAATTCGTTTATTTTGTAAATAAATATTATTTTACTTAAACAATATAATTTGTATTTTATATTTTTAAATTGGAGTTAAGAAAAAATTATGATATGAATTGAAAAATCCTTAATTTTAGTAATTAATAAAATATTTGATATAACATTTACATACATTATGTATTATACATGGAGTATAGTCGTGCACAATGTCGAAAAAAATTATATCAGAAAAAATCTATTTACTTTACCTTACTTTTTCATTAAAAATGCAATATACAAAAAAAAACAACATAATTATAGCGATAACGATAACATAACGATAGTATTATAAGTATTATCGTTAGTTCTCGCATTAAATCACTAACTTTCCTAATTCTTTGTGATCTACTGATCCCGTATTATTTATCACTTTATCATCAACTTTTTTAGAGCATCAATGTAAAGTAATGTTATCTTCTAACATCTCTAAAATCATCTTGCCTCATGTGCTTCTAAAAATGTTGAAAATATCTGATTATTGAGAATTTTGAGATCTTTGTAAGAGGTTGATACACGCATAAGATGTAAAATTATTTTCAAATAAAACATTCCATATAACTGATATGGGACATATAAACTCGATCTAAGATATCTCCTGACTTGATACTAGACCAACACCGAACCGAAAGTACTTGAATTCGGCGTTTCTATTATGTTTCTGTTGTGTTTCAAGTGAATATCTAGGTATTAATCTAATAACTTAACATACAGTAAAGTTTTGGTAAATTGATCTCTTGTAGATAGATAAAATATACGGTAAATGTCATTTATAGAAAAGATAGTGGCTCTTGGAAATTATTTTCAGTAAATTAGATACGTTCACCGTTTTCGTGTGTGACGGTAAGGTTCTTTTTCCGTTTTTTCAGTTGTTATAGCAACAACAAAACAACAACTGTTCGTTCGGACATTATCAGGTTTACTGATGCTTCACTTTCCTTTTTTCACCACAAAATGTAGCCTAAGCCTTTTCCAAGGTCTAATCTATCTTTATATTACATTTCACTAAAATCGGTTGACTAGTTTCAAGTCTATCGGAAACAAATCACCAAATACGTCATTTTTATGTATAAATTATTTGCCTCATGGCGTACACAAAGAACACAAAGAAAAATTCGATGAAAACCATTATACTTGGTTAAATATTGTGTATAAATGTATTATAAGAACTTTGTCAATTTAAAAATGTATAAATACAGATAGAATTATTAAAATTTTAAAGTACGCCCAATTTCGAGTTAACTATTGTAGTATGAAATATGAAAACAATTTATAAATAGCAAATTCTCTAAAATTCTTAATTTTAACTAATAGTGTATAATTGCTTTTAAAACTAATAATAATTTAATCAATCATTAGGAAATATGATAAAAATAAAAAAAATTGGGTACCACCTATTACCTACGATTTTACTTATCGTTTATCGTAAATGCGCGTGCTGTGTGTGCACGATTTAATGCAATTATGATTAAGATTATTATCCTACTATAAAAATAATTCTGAGGCACAGTAAAAATGGTAAAAACCAAGGTACAGATGTCCGTCAAGTTGGCACCGGCACTTAGTGCTATATACTGGAATCATGTATCAATATTTTGCTACGAATTTGCTACATTTTGCTACACTATTTTTAGAATTTGCTACAATTTGGTTTTTCCGGAAATCCAGAAACAAATATACCGGTGCTATCTTGACGTAGCACCGGCACTTTCTCCACACAACTTAACATTGGTATTAAAATTTTGCTATGAATTTGCTACATTTTGCTACATTGTTCTTGGAATTTGCTACCCCCTGGTTTTGCCGGAATCCCGAAAAATAGAAAATTTCCCAGCACCGCCACTTTCATCGAAAATTGAAATTCTTATTAGCTATGATGCAAGATGTAGCATAGCTGATTTACTGAATAAGCTTGAACTATTGTCAATTATAATTAAAATAGAGTGTAATAACTGTTCTGAATTGTCTGAAATTGTCCAGTACGATAAAATTTTATTTTTTTTTTTGTTGTTGATACCCCATGCTATAGGCTTTAAAATGTATAATAAGTGCTGGCGCTAAAAGTATTTCAAAATTCTATACTTACAAAGCAGAAGAAAGTTTTGAATTTTATATATCTCGTTAGTTGTGAAACGCATTATAGTGCATAAATGGAACAATAATCCATGAAAATAAAAAATATTAATACCTATTATATCGTGGTATTTGGTCAAAGTACCGGTGCTGAGAAATTTTATATTTTCCGGGATTCCGGAAAAACCAGATTGTATCAAATTCTAAGAATAGTGTAGCAAAATGTAGCAAATTCGTAGCAAAATATTGATACATGATTCCAGTATGTAGCACTAAGTGCCGGTGCAAACTTGACGGATATAAGGTACAGCCAATCTCAAGGTAGTGTAGAACGAGTGAATCAGAATGTTGAGAATATATTGACAACGTGGATGCAAAATAAAAAACCCAACACTGGAACCAAGGACTTCGATTCATCCAGCCAATGAAAAACAGAGCCTATCATTCTGGCATTAAAATGTCTTCGTATGAAGCTTTATTTGACTGCAAAATAAAAATTGGTCTAAACACTTCAAATTTACCACACGATGTAATAAGTACGATAGAAAATGAAGAATAGTTAACTGAGTTCATCACAGAACAATCCCAAGAAATTAATTCAAATGTAGAAAATGAAATAGACACAGAGCAACTAGTAATAATAATGGTATTCATAATTATAATAATAATAATAATAATAATAATATCATTAATAATAATAAATATATAATAACATTAAATAATTTGTTTTTTACTTTGCCTAAAAAAGAATTGGCATTTTACATAATGCCTAGGTATTTTATAAATTACCTAGGTTATATGTAAAATAATATTAAAAATCCTATGTTTTATTTCATTGCCTAAAACCGGTCGGCAATATGTATAATACCTTGTCATTTTGCAAAATACCTGAATTATCCATATTGCCGGTAACATATACGAGTACATAATAATAAATTGATTGAAATATTTCCTTCTATTAAAATAATTTATCTATATATATATATATATATATATATATATATATATATATATATATATATATATGTGTGTGTATAAAACGATTAATTTTTGTCAATTTATTTCTTCCTTTTTTTGATCATATTCATTCACGGTTTTACTGATTTTGTATTTACATCATGATGAATTTTTAATTTGAAACTGGGCATATTTTACAAATTTAATAATACTCAAGACTATGTATATTAATTTACGAGTATTAACCATTTTCTAACTTTTAATTTAAATTTTTTTTTTTATTATTGTATTATTTATATATAATATGTAAAATCAAAAATTGGAATACAATAAAAACAAAGCAGTATTGGTAACTGAAATACTAAGTAATTATGTAAAGTATAAAGAAATTTTAAAGTTAATCTGGTAAAATTTTATTTTTGTAAAAAACAAATATGAATATAAGTCATAATAATAATAACTATCATTCTTTATCTTCAAATATAAATTTAAACAACAGCCTAATTAACTTTAGGTAGTTATTATTTTGTTTTGTTTTTATTTATTTTATTATTATACATGATGTCCGTGTGTAGTATGCATTTTTCACATTGTTAATAGTTCAGTGTCTTAAAAATCGGTGAGTTATGTAAACAGAAATAAGTCAAGTGAGTAACATCACAATGAATTGACAACGATTTATTTGACATGACGAACTAACGTACAATTTTCTTCTTCATGCTGTGTTATTACAGTTTTGCGACGAGTTCGTCATAATAGTTGGTTAACCCTGTGTTCTTTGCGTGACTTTCAGGAAACGGAAACGGCAGAACTTGACTTTAAAGTGCACAGATCTAGGATTACGTATAAGCAAGTAAATGATATCAGAGGTGGATACAAAAAGAAAAAAAGATTTTTTAGGGATAATGATGACTTCCTGATAACGCGAAGAACTGGTAAAGGAATGGAATGATTACTTTGGGAATTTTTTGAACTTTTATGAACCGAACGGAATCTTTTAACTTAATCAAATAATAATAACAATAATTGGACCTCCTGACCCAACAATTCTTAAAATACAAATTTATAAATAAAAAAAGGAAACTCACGATGTCGTGGAATTCAGATTGGTCAGTCGCTTACTTAAATCTAAATAAAATATTTCACACCAGCACATAATGATAACAAAAATTCGCAGGACAATCTACAGACACAGATGTAATACAAATAAAATAAAAACAATAAGAAGTAACATTCACGCTTTTACTAAAAATTAATAATAGCAAAATTATAATATAAAAATTGGGAAGATTTATGCACGTGGAATAATAATCAAAAATATAATATAAAGTTCGTAATCACAATTTATGCAAACGTAATTATACTTAAAACACAATATACAAATGGTGATTAACGCACAACATTATTAATAGTGACGATTATTGCACACAAATCACCGAGTATGCACAATAATAACAACCAATCACTCTACGGCAATAAACGCACGTAAGAATTGACTATAAAAAATCTATATATATATATATAATACAAATACTAATAACTTACTAATTTTGTACTAATAAAATCACTCGCTTATTAGTGTAACAACAAGGCGACAACAATTAATACAATTCAAATGTCCACCAACGGTGATTAACACAAGACAAAGTAGAAACATTGCACATGAATAATAACAAATATATACACACACGAAAATGACAAATACCACTCATTATAATCTTAATAGTATAATTCATGTTAGTACTCATTTAATTCCTACGGTCATAAGCATGCTCAGAGTTTCAAGTCAGAGTCAGCGAATATTTTTACTATTATGAAATTAATAATAGTATCTATGTACTATCTGTGTACTAGTGTACTGCATCGTTAATATAATTGAATGTGGAAAATGCTGGTTATTTTTTAGTTTTCAATCAATATTATACTAGGTATACGTCACATGCATCTGTAAAACATGTTAATAATATAATTGGTATACTGTAGAAGTATGTATTTACTGCGTTATTTTTTTAACCTATAACCTATTTAAATACGGAAAAGGTAATCTTGGTAATTCAATACACTTAATGGATAACCAACCTATATTTTATTGAGCACTATACGATGGCTCAGCTTGTACTTTTCGGTATCAAGAGCACACCCTGTTGCCCCTGATTGCACGCCTATGACTACGATGATATGTATGGGTGTATTTGGCCCATCGAAGATAATGAAAATATATTTATACCCCATATTAATTAACTAATAAACAAATATACTTAAAAAATAGTAAATCCCCTGTGAAAAAAGGCATTTAGTTGGACCTTTTAAAGAAAGAAGGAGAATAAATTACTTTATGGTTGCAGAAAATAAATCATAAAATTTGGACAACAGAAAAATGCCAAAAAAGTGGAAGATATCAATGATTTCTTCGTTACATATTAAAAGAAGTAAGATAAAAATAACTATTTTAAATGTAGATGATACAATTTTCTCGAACTGTTTATTAACAAGGATAAAAAAGAATCGAAACCAGTTACTGGCAATTTCCAATGTGATTTCAAACTAGGAAGATAGATAGGAGTAAATAAGGGGGTGACTAGACATCCCATTTAAAACGAAATCGTCCATTTTTTAATCATCATGTCCCGTTGTCCCGATAAACTTTCTTATGGGACGCTTTTTATACTGTTTTTAGAAGATTGTCTCGTTTTAATCCAGTTATTTCCATATTATTTATTTATATATTATGTATAATGTATTAATGCTTGTAAATAAAATATCTATACATGAGAAAAATATAAGTTTTACTCGTATATTTAAAATGTGAAACCAAAATTAGAAATAACAAATAACAGTTTTCGTAAAACAAGCGTCAAGTCCCAACGCCGACGAAACTCTAAAATCAGCGATAAGCATGAGACATGTTGTATGGCATAATATGTAGTTATACAAACAAAAATAATATATTATATTGTTTAAAAATTTATAATTAATGCTACAATATATTATAGATATAATATTATAATCGTTAATTGATAATAGTTTTTGGTAGATGATGTTGACAGTCGATTCGTGAATTCCTTTCCTTGAAGTCGTTGCATTTTGAAAAAGGGTAAAGTAAAAAGAAAATAATTGTTTATGATATGATAGAGATTTGGATTATGACTCTTGAGATTTGTTTGCTATGTGTGAATGTAAATAGATGAGGGTTTTTTGGGAGGGGAGGGGAAGTAACAGCTGTCCCGTTTTTTTATTTTCTATGATCACCCTAGAGGTGGTCATATTCTACAATTATATTTATTTTTTTATCTAGAACCTATATAATTCAAATTTCCTTAAGCGAAATTATATATATATATATAAAAGTTATATACAATCTATTTAACGTAATCGTAATGAAACTTATCACGACAACGATTAAATTTTATTATAGTTTATAAACTATTGTACCTTACCAGCCTAATCTAGACTTTAATTGCATTATTTTACCAAAATAAACATCTGCAATGGGTAAACAGCTGTTAAAACAGCACAAAACGTAATCAGTCGGAATATGAGTTCCGTAAAGTATAAGTTTTTGTCGATCACCGACAAAAAAAAAGTGATAGTACCAGTTGAATTAATAATATAATAAATAAATGTAAATTAATAAATTTTAAAATAAATGTAATACACAAAATTTTTCATCTCTTTTTAATTCGAATTTTTTTTTTTTACAGTAGTATAGTGAGACCAACTATACTATATATTTTGTATTGTTGAATGGTTGATAAGAGTATAATAGATCAGAGTATGGGTGTTGCGGAAATGATGATGTTTAGATAGATGATTGGAGCTAAAAGAGAAAATAGAATAAGGACCGAATATGTAAGAGGTAATATTGGAGCAGCGTCGATAGTGTACAATATGAAAGAATTTGGACTGAGATAGTCTGAAAATGTGGTAAGACGAAACGAAACAAAATAGGTAAAAATGGTTATGAAAATGAACGTTGAATGGAAAATAAAAAGAGATAGTTGGTTACAATTAAAATTAATGTAATGTCTGTTAGTGTATGCGTAGGGGATGTAAATAATTGAGACGAATGGAGGTTTAAAACAAAGGTGTCCGACTCCTAATGACTGATCGAAAGGTGAAAACGAAAAAAATATATTATTTTATTTATTTATATAAATATAATGTATGACTAAACTCATGAATAATAAGAATATTTTTACTACTTATTTTATTTATGTACATTGTTATTGACTAAAAGAACACAAATTACATTATAGCAACGTTGCACGTAAATGTAAATATGTATATTATGCATTCATGATCAAATCGGTTTTGTGGGTCAGTGGTAAGCGTGTAAATTTTAAGTATTATCAATCGTTTGATCAAAAAAGTTCTCAATCGTATTTTATGTATGTTACTCGTTAAACTGTAGAACATCTATATTGACTGCCTCAACTATCCTTAGTCTCTATTATTCCAAAACACCATGGGAGCTCAGGATTAAGTATACAAATTGTAAATATTTTAATAAATCAAATAAGAGTTTAAACGCAAATTCAAAAGCAAAAGTTACATAACGTTATATTTTTAAAGAAAGATATACGCAAAAATCTTTTTAGTCTTAAGAGAAAAATAATGTAAAACATTTTTTTTTTTTTTTAAATGTAATTTTTCCCTGAATTCAACTCAAAAATACGCTCTAGTGTCATTATAAATTTGTCTCAATTACCTTTTTTCCAACAAAAATGCTTTAAAATGTTGAAATGACGTAAAATACATGAAATAAATATATACTCAGATAAAGAAATCGTTTAAATTGAAATACTTAGATATACATGAAAAGTTTTTATCCAAATATATAATTTCAAAATTACGAATATTCATATATTCATTAAAGAATCAATTTGGTATACATTTGCACGTTAACTCTCAACATTTATTTTCTTACTAAATTTTGCAAAATTACAATTCAATATAAAAATCATGATTTATTAAATATCACTCAATCTACTCTCGTATTTTCTATATAGTTTTTATTTTGATTAAATAATATATATATGTACTTACAAGTATTACATTTTAGTAATTCAATTACGATACATGCTTATGATGCATTTGTATGCAATATTGATAAACTTTTTAGAAAAATGTATCAATGATCTAATAAAAATTGTATATAAACAGTAAGGTTGGGCCGATACCACTTATTACCGATATATGATACTCCGATATATACTGCCGATATAAAACCGATACCCGATACAGTGAAAACTGTCTAAAGCGGACCCTGAATAATACGGAAAACTATCCAATTCGGAATTTTTCTATGATCCCGGCACGTTCCTATAGTTTTATATAGACGCTCAACCTCAATTAAACGGAACCCTCATAACGCGGAAACAAAACGATTTTGTAAGTCCCATGCAAGTAAAAACCTTGCATAAACCGGAAAAATTACATGCGTGTGTCAAATCTATATGTACATTGTACATACAATGCATTATCGCATTATTATTATGTATTATCTTATCTTAAACGATACGAAATTTTTTCTTTGTAACTTTGAAACAGTCTTACACCAACAGTCCTACGTACACTTTTAATTTTATTTTATCTTCCGTTCATCACATTAAATATTAAAATGCCAAAATATAAGTGCCTTTCATTAAATGAAAAATATCAACTGATCGATACGAGTACAAAAGGACATTCAGTAAAACAATTACAAAATATATTTAATTGTGGAAAAGCATCCAACGGTTATAATATATATAACGGACTTAATATCGCGTGGCATCAAGTTTGTGGTGAGTCGAATGATAAAAAAGTGATATTCTTTTTTTTCTTTGTATTAATCTCAATTAATTGTATTTTCTTTTTTTTTTTATTTATCGAAAATCTTAACGTCAAACATAATAATATGTTGAGTCGAAAAAAGAAACTAGATTGTTACCCATTTAGAATTTAAGTCGGGTAAGGTTTAACTCGAGCACGTAATGCACGTTATTAGTATGTCCACTAGCACATGATGACTTTTAATTATTTCAAAGTCTGAAGGATAATTTGCCTAAGCCGTGAGAATAAACAAGGGTTTCAGTGTTTATGTATGAGCTTAATTAATAGAATCATAAATCATTTTCAATATTCAGCAGAAGTGAAATATTAATCAAATTGATACAACAAATAAATATTACCATTTTTGCCAAATTAATATTAATTAAAGTTGAAAAAAAAATTTTATGTGTGAATCAATAAATGAAAAACTAAAAAATTATAATTTGTTTGAAATTGAATAATTAAATAATTAATGAAGATTATAATTATTGTAATCTCAAAAATATAAAGATAAAATAAGATAAAACTATTAGAGTACGATAAAGATGTATAAGATGTATAAGTGCAAGATTACTGAAAACACTCAACATCACACTAATCCTAACCAAACAATTGTTTTCTCGTGTTTGATTATTAATTAACTGTGTTTGATTATTTTTTTTTTTATTTGTTAATTTTTAAATTAAATCTTCTTCTTCTTCTTCTACTTCGCCTTCCTCCCAACTATTTGGGGTCGGCCACCCTTGTCCTACACCTCCACTTTACTCGGTCAATCACATCTCCTCTGCACACACCGACAGCCCTCATGTCATTCTCCAAAGTCTCCAACCATCTCTTTTTTGGTCTTCCTCTTCCTCTTTTCTTTTTTATTTAATTTTTAAATTAAATATTTATACGTTTTTATATTAAGACTTTCTTAAGCATATCTGCTTTTTTAATGTTCATATTTATAAAAATGTTTATATTAAACATAACATTTATAAAAATATTATATTTATAAGGTACATCTTAATATCAAAAAACCAATACTTGTATAACTACAACAGTTTAATCATTAATTTTTATTATATTCATATAATAACAGATAACTTATTGCAATAATCCATGGATATTCTTCTAAAATGTACAAAGTAGAGTACATGCTACGAACCTAGTTCGTTTTGTTAAGATCGATATTAAAATGTTTTCAAATGTGTAATAAACAATCAACATCAAACTTACTTAAAAGGTCTATACAATATTTGAAATTTTGTAACTCTTATGTACATATACACACCAAGTGAATTGGAATAAATAAACAAAATATATAACACGTTTTATGTATAAAACAAAACTCAAACCAAACAAAACGAAACTGAAATATTTAAACATTAACTAAAACAAAATGAAATTGCTATTTAGATAAGTAATATATTTTCATAAGATAAAATAAAAAATAAAAAATTAAAGGCACTTTAATAGTTTTTAGTAAATACATATTAATATACATGATGTAATACATATTATTGGTGTAACATATATTGGGTTATAATATGAATTTTTTTTTTTTTAAAAAATGCTAGAAATAACGAATTTAAAATACGACTTATTTAAAGTTTCAAATGGAAGTAATGTATTGTATTTGGTTTTTTTCACTACAAATTACTTTGGTACGGCCGTTGACTTCATAAAAGTCATAGAAAACATCTGCTGAATATATTATAATACTGTATAATATATACAAATGATGAAACATAACGTTATATATTCGGAATAGTTTATTTTTAGGTTTTTTCACTCGGCATTAATTCTTGAAAAACAGATTTTAGGAAGTACCATATTTTTTTGGTTACAGATAATGCCATAAAAATTCAAATAAAGTATCAATTCTAATACTTTAACTTACATTTTTAAAGTAATACTGGTATAATTAATAACTTATTCACAATAGTAATTTAATTTTCATTGTTTAAATACTTTTATGGAATAATTAATTATTTATAATCAATCATTATATACATTTTGAATTTAGAGGATTTATTTTATAACATTCTTTGGATTATTTTAAACAGACAAGCAGATCCAATAAATGCTATCAAGAATATTTGTTCGCTCAATAAACCTATCATATAAGAACAAATTATTTTCTGATAAATCCTAACTATTTAGTTCAAAAATATGAAGTTTTTGACCATTGGAGAAATGAAGGTCGTTTTAATTTTCATTGAATTTTAATATGTATTATATAAAATAAAATGAAAACAACTTACATAAATTGCATCATGAATTTATTTAGAAAATAATTATTGAGGATTTTATAAGTAATATATTGATCCTTCTCTCTTTAGTTATTGGTAAATTCAAGTAAGTAATTTATTAGACAACAAATTATTAAAGAATATTTCATGAAAGTTGACATTTTATGTTTTTATTTTTTAACTTTTTTTTTTTTTACTGAAATCCATTTTTATTAATATTTAATTGTATTATAATAATTTTAAAATTTAATTCAATATATTTATACTATATGGATTTTAAATCCATTTTATTTTATCATAATTATTAGAAAATTAAATTAAATATTTATACTATGGGAATTTTAAACCCATTATCTGTTGTACCAATAATATTATGATTCATCGTACAATTAATTTTAAAAGTTTTTATAGTTAGAGAAACTCAATATTGAGAATATAATATTATTTTACATTTTTACGATAAACTCAGAAGTTAATGTTTTATATTATACCCACAGTTGATTAATGACTTAATTACATATTTGCATGTCTGCATCAATTATATTACCAAGAAAACATAAATTCTAAAATATATTACTATTTTTTATAATAATTTTTTTTTTTATTTAAAGGTAAAACATCGTAAATAGCTCCAAGTTGTGGTAAAATTAAATATATTTTATACTAAAATAAGGTTAAAAGGCCAAAACCGATATCATTTGTCTGTCTAGAACAATCTACATTATATTTTATTTTACATGTAATTTTATGTCAATATTCGATGTTCAAACGCTTATAAAAAAAATTGTGCCTATGGATTTTAATAATTTTTGAATGACATTAAGAACTACTTCTGTGGAATCTTCGATTAAATTTTCAAGTATTTTGTAGAAGCCAAATTTTTTTTATCACCGATTATAAAAATAAAATTTAAAAAAATCGAATATTTTAAATGACTATAAGTGGCTTAAAAATCAATATAATATTTTGAAAAAAATATTGCATAAAAGAAATACCAATCTTAACAGCTGGTAGAAATTTCAAAAATCTGCGACTTTTAATTTTTGAATCATAACAAATATTAAAAATCATTCGAGAATAAAAGTTATTTTATGCAATTTCGTAAATATTTAAATTTCAAACAGTCATAACATTTTTTCCTCTAAGTCCGGAAGTAATTTTTTTAAAGATTTTTGTAGAGTAGCTTATAGATAAACTAGTGTTAAAATTTTGAACCTTAAGTATGAACAGAAAAAATTCTATGAATTTTTATCTACAAAATAACTTGCAAATTATCGTGATTTTTACACATTTTATACAAATTTGAGCTTTAAGGGTATATAAAAAAAATTTGACTAAACCGATCACCGATATTTTTTAGTGACGATAAGTTTAACTTATTATAAACCTTGTATTAAATTTTCAAAAGTTTTCGGTCTGCCAATTAAATTTTATAGATGTTTAAAAACGAAAAATTTAGAAAAATCGAAAATTTAAATTGTCTATAAATAAGTTAAAATATGTCAAAATACTTTGAAAACTTAACCATGTATAGAGAACGTCAATATAAAGATTTGGTGAATATTTCAAGTTGTTGCGGTTTTTCATTTTTGAGTTAGAGCATTTTAAAAAAAAACCGATATCTTTGTCAGTCTAGAATATTATACATTATATTATATTTTACATGTAATTTTTTGTCAATATTCGCTGTTCAAACGCTTATAAAAAAAAATTGTGCCTATGGATTTTAATAATTTTTGAATGACTTTAAGAACTACTTCTGTGGAATCTTCTATTAAATTTTCAAGTATTTTGTACGAGCCAAATTTTTTTTATCACCGATTATAAAAAAAAAATGTAAAAAAATCGAATATTTTAAATGCCTATAAGTGGCTTAAAAATCAATATAATATTTTGAAAAAAATATGAAACAAAGGAAATACCAATCTTAACAGCTGGTAGAAATTTCAAAAATCTGCGACTTATACTTTTTGAATTATAAAAAATATTTAAAATCGTTTGACAATAAATCGCTATTTTATGCAATTTCGTAAATATTTAAATTTCAAACAGTCATAAAATTTTTTCCTCTAATTCCGGTAGAAATTTTTTTAAAGATTTTTGAAGAGTAGCTTATAGATAACCTAGTGTTAAAATTTTGAACCTTAAGTATGAACAGAAAAAATTTTATGAATTTTTATCTACAAAATAACTTGCAAATTATCGTGATTTTTACATATTTCGTATAAATTGGAACTTTGAGCACTTATAAAAAAAAATTGTGACTTACGATTTTAGATTTTTTTTTATCAGTTAAAGAACAGCTTATAAGAAACCTTGTATTAAATTTTCAAGATTTTCTAGGTAGCCAAAAAAATTTTATCGTTATTTAAAAAAAAAATACTTAAAAAAATTGAAAATTTCAATCGTCTATAAATAGCTTAATAAAAGTCAAAATACTTTGAAAATTTAATGGTGTATAGAGATCGCTAATCTAAACATTTGATGAAAATTTCAAGTATTTACATTGATTAGTTTTTGAGTTATAGCAAAATAAAAAATTTGATTATGTCGAAAACTGGTTTTGCGTAAAAACTCCCGTTTTTCCCAAATTTTTTTATGGTTTTTCCCGTCGCATTTAAAAAATATTGGAAATTTTTAACTTTTGACCCCCCAAAGTACCAAATAGATTCACTTTCCTTTCAGAAAAGTTGCTACATAAGGCAATCGAAGCATTTTTACTGCCCCAAAACGTGTCGACAGACACAAAAAAAAAAAAAAAAAAAAAAAAAAAAAAAAAAAAAAAAAAAAAACACACATCATTGTAAAATCAATACATTCTTCACTCCGTTCAGAATCTAAAACATCATGTGATGATACTTTTGATACTTTTCTGTGTTCACTATACCATTCTAGTTTTATTTATATTAAAATTGAATAGAAAAAAATGTCTTTAATATGATACATCTACACATAAAAATTTAACTATAATCTAATGAATTAAATCAAAATTTTCTCGTTTTTATCTTTAATTTGGATCCAAAAAACAATTAATATAATACAAGCTTGTAAAGTATTTATTTTACACACATCAATACATACCCATACATGTTCCATATCTATACAATACATTTTTTACCTGTCTAGTGTAGTTTATAATAGAAATACATCAGATAAGTTTATTACAAATTTAAGGGGATAGCTTATTCAAGACTTTATTTTTTTAACAATGGGGTCATCGATTGATTAATTTATTACAAGGTAATGACACTTCGGTTGAAAATCGCTGAACAAATCGAGACCATCGGATTTACAAAACCCTTTCCTAAATATCTTTAGTCCCCAAAACTGAACAACTTAAAAGCCCAGCTGTATTTAATTAAAGAGAGGGTTGAAGTAAATGCCGGTATAAGTGCCAAAATGTATGATATGAAATAATTAATGAATATTTAAGTACACAGACCATTATATTATTATAAATCAATAACTGTTTGGTACATGTGTTTGAATTTAATATTCACACGTCATTTACTTTACAGGATCAAATTTAATATGTGTATTTTTTATTTTTTTTAATAGTACGATTCTTGTATTAAAAAATGTTTTCTTAGTCTAAGTCTATGTCTAAGTATTATAATTTGATAAAACACTGAAAATCACGAAAATCATTTTTATATTTATGATAAAAATAGTATAAGATTTTAATTTTTTTATACGTAAGGTATAAAAATTGAATATAAGATTTTTTCTATGATTTTCTTTGTAGCAAAACAATTTTTTTTTTTTATTAATATTTATTAGAAAGTTCCGAGAATAATTTATTAGCGTGTTAAAATGCAATTTTGACATAATTATATATTTCAACAAATTTTTGATAAACGGCATACATTATTTAATTAAAGGAATTTCATAGTTTCGAAATATTTTAATAATGTTTGTGTAGTTTTACAGAAAAAATTCTTATTTTATTTTTTTATATTTTAAATTTTTTTAGGGAAGTTAGAACTTTATCAGATCAAACTACCTTACTTAAGAAATAAGGTTGTTATGCTTTATTATCCATCTTTAAAAATATAAACTACTATACAATTGACATTTATGAGAAAAATCTAAGAAAACAATACATTTTCAAATATCTATTAATCGAGAAAGTATAGATTTTTTGAAATTAAACTATCATTTATAGTGAATGTTGATTTATTCACATTTTAGTGTAAATTTTTTAGTCTCAATAATTACTTTTTGATTTACGATGAAAACAATAATTTTATTTGTTCAATAACCGGTATGCAATAAATTTTTCCATTTTTTTTTTTTTTTTTTTTGTAATGTTTTGTAATGTTTTGTAATTATTAAAAAAAATATTAAGAAAATCGAAAAACAACTCTCCCGTTAATGGATAAAATCTTTAACTTAAAATATTAGTTGGAGCAATTCTTTTTGTCGAAAATAGAAAAATAAACATTCACCATGGTTTCGCTCTGAACTGAATAATTTTAATTTTATTAATTCCGAAAGTACTAGTTAAATTTCACTATGTAATGTCAAAAATTCCAGAAAAATTAACTGAAAAATTATTAACATAAAAGAACGGTGGTCCGATTTGATACATCACAATTGGTATTGCCACAAAATACAGTAAAATAAATATAAAAATCAATAATTCTTATTCTGAATTATCTGAAATATCTGAATTGAATGATTTTTTAAATTGAATAGGTATACTGTTGTTATCCAGTAGTCAAACTTTACCTTAACGTTTACACAGAAAAGATAACAACCAAAAACCAAAAAATGGTTTCTTTTCATCTGGTAGTATGAAGCTATTTTTCAACGATACTATGGTATATTATAAAAGAGCTCGTTAGAAGATGAGCTTTGTTTGAAATTGTTGGACCATGCTATGGCCGTTAATATAAACTATATACGGAAAACATACATTTTGCACGTGCCAGCAGTTAAAATGCACATAGGTCATGTAATTTTCTTTGCCGGAACACTTTGAGCAACATGAAATCGATTCGGAAAGAAACGAAAAAAGAAAGGACGGTAAATGGGGACAAAAAACTAGACAAAAAATAAAAATAAAAATATGAATGCGTTTACAAACAAACAGGAATACAAGTACATTTAATCAATAATAAACTAAAACGCACACATACGTAGGCATAGTCGTATATAATGTGAACAATATGTGGTGTACACAACTCATATGAACAGAATCGGAAAAAATATACGTGCATGTTGCCAGCCCCCCCCCAGTAAAAAATCTAAAAAAAAATTATGCAAATAATTAGCATGCAATTCGCATGAATTTGCACGACCAATCCCGAAATTTGCACGACTCTCCTTCCCCTTCAAAATCGAAAATCCATGGGGGGGGGGGGCTGGCAACACGTCTCGCCAGCCCCCCCCCTTGGTAAATATTAATATATTCAAAATTTTTTTTTTACGAAAAATTAGCATGCAATTCGCATGAATTTGCACGACCAATCCCGAAATTCGCACGACACCCCTTCCCCTTCAAAATCGAAAATCCATGGGGGAGGGGCTGGCAACACGTCTCACTAGCCCCCCCCCCTTGGTAAATATTAATATATTCAAAATTTTTTTTTACGAAAAATTAGCATGGAATTCGCATGAATTTGCAAGACCGATTTCGAAATTCGCATGACACTCCTTCCCCTCTAAAATCGAAGATCCAGTGCGGATCGGCAACACATCTTGCCTTCCCTTCCGTCTGGTAAAAATTAACATATTGAACATTTTTTTTTTTACAAATATTTAGCACGCAATTCACATTAATTTGCACGACCAATTCCGAAATTCGCACGACACCCCATCCCCTCTAAAATCGAAGATCCAGTGCGGATCGGCAACACATCTTGCCTTCCCTTCCGTCTGGTAAAAATTAACATATTGAACATTTTTTTTTTTACAAATATTTAGCACGCAATTCACATTAATTTGCACGACCAATCCCGAAATTCGCACGACACCCCTTCCCCTTCAAAATCGAAGATCCAGTGCGGATCGGCAACACATCTTGCCTTCCCTTCCGTCTGGTCAAAATTAACCTATTCAACATTTTTTTTTTACCAATATTTATCACGCAACTCACATGAATTAATATGATATTATAAAATTATTATTATTATTAACTATTAAATATTTTAAATATTTAAATGTTATGTACATTTTTTGATTTAATATGAAATGAAACAATATATTTTTTATATATTTTTTTTAATACTTTTGTGCATGAATAATAAAAAATATTGACATTTGTAAATTAAGAAATGTTTTATGACTTCAGTCAACAATATACTTTTTTCAGTTCATAAAATGTTATATTTAAATTAATATTAAATAAATACATATGAACATTGCCGTTATGTAAAAAGAGCCAAAAGAAAATATAAATCATTTTATTTTTAAATTTTAAATTTTTATAACTTCATAATTTTACTATTTTACACTTGTATAGTACAATTACAATGTATTTGTACAAAATGTTTGCAATATAATAATAAACATAACAAATGTATATGAAAAATCTAATTCATTGTATGAATAACTAACTAAGGAGTATCTACACTACAGGCATATACATCGGTACATGTACATGTCTTGTTTCTACTGAATACAGTTGACATAAACTGAAAAAACTCATTGCTATAACGTAATTCATTATTGCGTTTACGTTTTGGAACCATTGTATAAAACTCAATATGCACACAATTATTCCGTATGAAAGTCGGGCTCACAACTGGTGAACGAAAAAAACAAATACGGCATAGCAGTGATGGTAATTCCCATCTATCAATATCATCGAACAATCTATATTAACCAATATTAGTTATATTTATGTAATTTATAATGAATTATTTTTATTGTCAATACAATTATTATACAACGGGCTATACTTAATGATACCATATAGATTACACGCCACCGCGATTCCGATAACCAGTCCTCACCGGTGGACGCATACACCTTCTTCTTTTTTTTTTTCTATTAATAAGTCACAACAACTTTGGTTATTGACTTTTGTTATACATAGTAAAATAGAATAATTATGTGTTTAGATAAAGAATATTACATTTTATACATATAGAGAGGAATCGGAGGGTGAGTTATACAATTCAAGTTTGAGGTGTGAGCGAATATTTAGATTAGTTTATATAATTTGGTAAGTTTTAAGAAGGTGAATATTTTTTGGGTGTTGTCTGGATCAGGTTCTAATGCTTCTTGAAGGTTGTCAGCTAGCATACACGTTCTATTAAACGCTCATGATGTTATGGTAACATTCTTCGGTGTCGCACAAATCAATAAAATTACTCCCAACCATAAGACATGTACATGTCAAAAAATGCTAATTTAAAGAATTTTAAATTTCAAAACTTTTAGATTCTGAACGGAGTGAAGAATGTATTGATTTTACAATGATGTGTGTTTTTTTTTTTTTTTTTTTTTTTTTTTTTTTTTTTTTTTTTTTTTTTGTGTCTGTCGACACGTTTTGGGGCAGTAAAAATGCTTCGATTGCCTTATGTAGCAACTTTTCTGAAAGGAAAGTGAATCTATTTGGTACTTTGGGGGGTCAAAAGTTAAAAATTTCCAATATTTTTTAAATGCGACGGGAAAAACCATAAAAAAATTTGGGAAAAACGGGAGTTTTTACACAAAACCAGTTTTTGACATAATCAAATTTTTTATTTTGCTATAACTCAAAAACTAATCGATGTAAATACTTGAAATTTTCACCAAATGTTTAGATTAGTGTTCTCTATACACCATTAAATTTTCAAAGTATTTTGACTTTTATGAAGCTATTTATAGACAATTGAAATTTTCAATATTTTTAAGTATTTTTTTTTTAAATAACGATAAAATTTTTTTGGATGCCTAGAAAATCTTGAAAATTTAATACAAGATTTCTTATAAGTTGTTCCATAACTGATAAAAAAAAATCTAAAATCGTAAGTCACAATTTTTTTTTATAAGTGCTCAAAGTTCCAATTTATACGAAATATGTAAAAATCACGATAATATGCAAGTTATTTTGTAGATAAAAATTCATAAAATTTTTTCTGTTCATACTTAAGGTTCAAAATTTTAACACGAGGTTATGTATAAGCTACTCTTCAAAAATCTTTAAAAAAATTTCTACCGGAATTAGAGGAAAAAATTTTATGACTGTTTGAAATTTAAATATTTACGAAATTGCATAAAATAGCGATATATTCTCAAACGATTTTAAATATTTGTTATAATTCAAAAAGTATAAGTCACAGATTTTTTAAATTTCTACCAGCTGCTAAGATTGGTATTTCTTTTATGTCATATTTTTTTCAAAATATTATATTGATTTTTAAGCCACTTATAGGCATTTAAAATATTTGATTTTTTTACATTTTATTTTTATAATCGGTGATAAAAAAAATTTGGCTCCTACAAAATACTTGAAAATTTAATAGAAGATTCCACAGAAATAGTTCTTATTGTCATTCAAAAATTATTAAAATCCATAGGCACAATTTTTTTTCATATGCGTTTGAACAGCGAATATTGACATAAAATTACATGTAAAATATAATATACTGTATAATATTCTAGACTGACAAAGATATCGGTTTTTTTTAAAATGTTCTAACTCAAAAATGAAAAACCGCAACAACTTGAAATTTTCACCAAATCTTTATATTGACGTTCTCTATACATGGTTAAGATTTCAAAGTATTTTGACATATTTTGACTTATTTATAGACAATTTATATTTTCGATTTTTGTTAAATTTTTGTTTTTAAACATCTATAAAATTTAATTGATTGAGCGAAAACTCTTGAAAATTTTATACTAGGTTTATAATAAGTTAAACTTATCGTAACTAAAAAATATCGGTGATCGGTTAACTCAATTTTTTTTTATAAGCCCTTAATTCTCAAATTTGTATAAAATGTGTAAAAATCACGATAATTTGCATGTTATTTTGTAGATAAAAATTCATAAAATTTTTTTTGTTCATACTTAAGGTTCAAAATTTTAACACTAGGTTATCTATGAGCTACTCTTCAAAAATCTTTAAAAAAATTTCTACCAGACTAAGAGGAAAAAATTGTACGACTGTTTGAAATTTAAATATTTACGAAATTGCATAAAATAGCGATTTATTCTCAGACGATTTTAAATATTTGTTATAATTCAAAAAGTATAAGTCGCAGATTTTTGAAATTTCTACCAGCTGTTAAGATTGGTATTTCTTTTATGAATATTTTTTTCAAAATATTATATTGATTTTTAAGCCACTTATAGTAATTTAAAATATTCGATTTTTTTACATTTTATTTTTATAATCGGTGATAAAAAAAATTTGGCTTCTACAAAATACTTGAAAATTTAATCGAAGATTCCACAGAAGTAGTTCTTAATGTCATTCAAAAATTATTAAAATCCATAGGCACAATTTTTTTTATAAGCGTTTGAACATCGAATATTGACATAAAATTACATGTAAAATATAATATAATGTAGAATGTTCTAGACTGACAAATGATATCGGTTTTTTTAAAATGCCCTAACTCAAAAACGAAAAACCGCAACCAACTTGAAATTATCATTAAATCTTTATATTGACGTTTTCTATACATGGTTAAAATTTCAAAGTATTTTGACATATTTTGACTTATTTATAGACAATTTAAATTTCGGTTTTTCTAAATTTTTCGTTTAAAAATAAAATATACTTATATAATATTTATAAATAACATTGTATTATATTCTAGACTAAGATATGAACTCGTTCAGAATCGTTATTCGTATACAATGATATCTATCATTGCATTCAAATTTAACAAATCCATTATAATAATGACCTATCCTATAAGCGAGGTGCACTCCACCCCTAACTGTACAGCAGAGCGAGGCCCATCCGGTTCTTTTTTCAGAAGTGAATAGTATGTTTTTAAATGAATTGTAATTTTTATGTTCCATATTGGTAACATTAGTACCTGTTCTTTACATTTACAGAGTCCTGAAACCTACACGAAAAAAAAAACTTATATATTTTATAGAAAATTAAAAAAAAGACCACTAGATTTTATTAACTCGTGATATGGAAAATAAATGTCAAATTTGTTGGAGTAAAGTTAACTTAAATAGTATTTAAGTTTGCATGAATATCTCTTCAGCATCAGAATCTCTACAATCATCCAAATCAAATGCTATATTAATTAATATCGGTGATAGTTATATTTTAAAATTTACAGGTTACCCTGTGCAGACTAATTGGATAAATATAAAAATTTACTAAGTATAAGAAGAACTTTGAATCATGGATAAAAGAGTAACTTAGGAACTTAAACAGCGTTAGGGCTGTAGACACGGGTGTTTAAGGGTTTAGATACCTTCTTCTACGTTTAAGAACAATTATCAAAGTAGAAATTAATTTTTTTTCATGCACAAAAGTATTAAAAAAAAATATATAAAAAATATATTGTTTCATTTCATATTAAATCAAAAAATGTTACATAACATTTAAATATTTAAATATTTAATAGTTAATAATAATAATTTTATAATATCATATTAATTCATGTGAATTGCGTGATAAATATTGTAAAAAAAAATGTTGAATAGGTTAATTTTGACCAGACGGAGGGGAAGGCAAGATGTGTTGCCAACCCGCCCTGGATCTTCGATTTTAGAGGGGGAAGGAGTGTCATACGAATTCGGAATAGGTCTTGCAAATTAATGTGAATTGCGTGCTAAATATTTGTAAAAATAAAAATGTTCAATATGTTAATTTTTTACCAGACGGAAGGGAAGGCAAGATGTGTTGCCGATCCGCACTGGATCTTCGATTTTGAAGGGGAAGGGGTGTCGTGCGAATTTCGGGATTGGTCGTGGCAAATTAATTGTGAATTGCGTGCTAAATATTTGTAAAAAAAAAAATGTTCAATATGTTAATTTTTACCAGACGGAAGGGAAGGCAAGATGTGTTGCCGATCCGCACTGGATCTTCGATTTTAGAGGGGATGGGGTGTCGTGCGAATTTCGGAATTGGTCGTGCAAATTAATGTGAATTGCGTGCTAAATATTTGTAAAAAAAAAAATGTTCAATATGTTAATTTTGACCAGATGGAGGGGAAGGCAAGATGTGTTGCCGATCCGCACTGGATCTTCGATTTTAGAGGGGAAGGAGTGTCATGCGAATTTCGAAATCGGTCTTGCAAATTCATGCGAATTCCATGCTAATTTTTCGTAAAAAAAAAATTTTGAATATATTAATATTTACCAAGGGGGGGGGCTGGTGAGACGTGTTGCCAGCCCCTCCCCCATGGATTTTCGATTTTGAAGGGGAAGGGGTGTCGTGCGAATTTCGGGGATTGGTCGTGCAAATTCATGCGAATTGCATGCTAATTTTTCGTAAAAAAAAAATTTTGAATATATTAATATTTACCAAGGGGGAGGGGGCTGGCGAGACGTGTTGCCAGCCCCCCCCCCCATGGATTTTCGATTTTGAAGGGGAAGGAGAGTCGTGCAAATTTCGGGATTGGTCGTGCAAATTCATGCGAATTGCATGCTAATTATTTGCATAATTTTTTTTTAGATTTTTTATTGGGGGGGGCTGGCAACATGCACGTAAAAAATATATTATTGTAATTCATCATCTCAAATAAGATATTATTATATTTTAATTTCGAAATCATAAAGTTTGAAATTAATTCAATTTAAAGTAAATATATCAAATTTTAAGTCAATTTCTAAATTATTTGTTATAAATAATATCCATTGAAACATTTCAAATATTAATATTTTGAGTGTATAAGGTTACTGGTTGAACTTAAAATAATAAGTTTCATATTTTCTTATTCACAAATAACCCCTCTGTAGCTTCAAGACTTTGTAATTTTAAAAAAATTAAGAACTCTTATAAATTTCTCTTAATGTATCAAAATATTTTCTAGAAATAACTATATCATTTTAATAAGATTTTTTTATACATAAATTAATAACAAAAATCTTTCATAATTATCATAAAATTCTATAGTTTTTTTTTCAAAAATTGTCATTGTATTCTTATTCATTTATACATTTTCGAGGTCGAATTGATGCAGTTATGTATTTATTTTACATGCAATGACAAATAAATTGACACAACACTTTTTGTAGGTAAATTGTCATTAAAATTACTCAATCAGTGTTGTCAATCGAGTGAAACGGGTCTTATATTGCATTTATTAATTTAATGTGAATTATTGTTTATTATTTGATTTTTTCAATGGACATTGTATTTTGACAATATAATAATTGATTATATTGGATATTTATAATTAATGTGACATGATAAATTATTCTACAACCGGTGATTAATGTCCCTTATATCTCTTAGACTTTTACCGCGATTAAAAACACAGTCAAACCATATTTTGTCTATTACTCAGACAAAACTTATATAACTGTGTATAAATTTTCCCGTTCAAACTTGTGCGAGTATGACAATTACTCAAATTGCAATTGCTAATTCCTTTTTTCCAACTAATGAAAGAATCAAAATGTGACATTAAATTAGTATAGAATCTAAACTACGATAATAATTTGAATGGAATGCTTAAAATAGCCTTTTTATGATAAACGATTTTCTTCTAACAATGTATGTTGTTCAAGAGAGGTGTTCGGAAAGCATAAAAAATCTCCACAACAATTATTTGTACACCACGAGCTAAAATGTCATGATAGTATAATCATCATTGCATTGTCTGCATGGAAATAATATAATACAATTCATAACCATATACCATAAATATATATTTATATATATGATTTTTCAGACTGTAGGTATTGCATCAGTAAAGTAGGCGACATCGACTTGTTTAAAAAAATATTACCATAAATAGTCAGCAAAAAAAAAGGAAGAGAAACAGATCATTTTGGATATAATTAACGTGCGTAACCAATGTGAAAATGGTTTATGTAAGTGAGAGGAAGAGTTTAAAAATTGGTGACAAAAGGGAAGCGAAAAAAAATTAAGCGAGTCGTGAAATCAAGGGCGGATAAGCAGTGAAATAACTGTGGGTCAGGCTATTCAAAACGCCACTTGTTAGGGCTTAAATAGGAAAGTTGAATGTATAAATGTATACCTTAAAGCAAGAAAACACTATATGATAAAATAAAATGTGTTCTAAGTTTATTCACAGTAATCACTGAAAAAATTAACATTTATTTTATTTTACGGAGGATTCCGTCTTACATAAGGTGCGGCCTAGATACGTTTTACTGCACTATACAATTAGGTTAATGGCGTCATTTGGAGGAGCATGGGTTAGGTTATTATTATTATTATTATTATTATTATACTAATGCATTTCTTCCAATCTAGAAGTTTTGATTTCAATCTATAGTCTGTACACTCAAAAAATATAAGAAATCTTCAAGAGGCCAATTTTATCAACAAATAATACTTGTGGGTCAGCTGACCTACTAAACCCCCTCTCTAACCCTCTCTAAATACACCCCTGCATGGAATACAAAGTAGATATACTTGGAGCAGTGAGATGAAGGATTTCGGAATGGGACTGTGATGATAGAAAATTGACGTGTGTAAAAACAAGAACTAGACGGGGGAGAATAGAAACTTTGGCTTGTCGGTCACGAGTTTAATTTGAATGCACGGAGAACATGTGTATCTATATTTGTGTGTGTGTGTACGCGTGTGTTTGTGTGCGTGCAGACTCGATCAACGGGAATCAACCTAATCAAGAAATAAGTACAAGGCGAAGAGCAAGAATAATAATAATAAAAGAAAAGGTACGAGAAAATCATTGGCATTCGTTTTTTGGTCACGTACCATCGTATAAGTGTTGTCGCGGCGACGGTGACGACTTAGCAAAGAAGACATGTTTTTACAGCCAATATACTTATGTTCGATGCGTCCTGCTTTGATCAAACTTTATTTTATATTTAAAGCCAAAATATTGGTGGAAAAAAAAAAGTAGTTTTTGGCATAAACGTACGAGTACTTTCCATAATCATAAATCACGCGTAAATGCTGCGTGTCGTATCGTATAAAATTGTATTTTGAAAATATAAATATTAATAATAACCATTAAAAATAGGGTCACGCTTACCAAGACCCCTTTCTCTTTCGAACCCCATTAAGTTGCATTTGCGTGTATACACTATTCCTATGCCCTCCTCTATCACCTCATTCGCCTTAAGTTTTAATTTATTTTATTTCATATTTTTAACGGTTCACGGCATGCTACAATAAGGTGTGCTTCGAACTCAAACAATGCATGACATTTAAATTCGATATACATAATATTAAACCGTAATGATTATTTTAATAAGTAGGTTATTATTCACAAAAACGTGCAATGATATACTAAAGTATCGAATTCTACAAGATCAGCTAGACCTTTCGATTCTAGAAATCGTGTATTACCGAATCCCTATTAATTTCAGCATTTCAGCTACAATATTTGTTTCCTTTAACAATGATTATTAATCACGACCAGTGTTTTGTAAATATATTATTTATCTATTTAATATTATGTATTTTTAATAATTAATCAGTGGTCACTTCAAAATAAACTCTCTGTTTTTAATCATTTTTATAATAAAATGTTTGACCACGTGTCAGTACAAATTTTAAAATATAATTACTTTAAATGAGATAGGATAAATATGATTATAAAAAACAAAATAAAAATAAGAAAATAAATGAAGACGACTCATCAAAGTAAACATTAAATCAGAATAGCGTGTTTATATTATTTTAGCGTTATAAATTGTATTATGTGAATAAACCCATTATTCTTCTTTTTCTCAATATCGATCGATAAAAATATTATAATAGTGTTTATGTTGGTTTAATTATGTTCTAAGGATACGTATGCGTAATTAATTTATACGAGTGTATTCGAAATAATTATTTTACACATTAATATTATTTAATATATATTAGTATACCTTGAGTGAATTAGAACATATAAACGTTGCTTTATAAATAATTATTATGATATTTTACGTTTACGAGCACCTCCGACCTTGTTTATTATTGTATTTATCGGTTTATAAGTCCGTAATATCAATTGTATATGAAGAATTATAAAAATATAATAAAAGTCTACACTCCAAAAATACATACAATATTGAGTATTAAATCGTCAACAAAATAACAAAATATTTATAAAGGCTCGTTAAGAAATTAACTAGGTTTACGAATCACTATTTGTAATTTATGTTTTAGTGACGCGAATGGGGAAAAACGGATGCATGTACATCGCTTTTAGCACGGATAAGATAATGTTTAAAAATGTAAATAAAATAAACCTTTAATAAATTATATCCCAAAACATTATAGTGTACCCAAACGGCTAATCGATTAAGTCCAAACACTGTAAATCTTTTGTCCTTATTAAATATTAATCATTTATTACGAAAGAACTACACATTTATTTGTGTTACTGTTTATACTTCAATTATAACATATTATCATTAATCATGAAATATCGAGTCATTGTGTTAAAATATTTTCATTTTTGTACAAACATTTCCAGACAAGACAAACACTTAATAACTTGCGAAAAGAAAAAAAACAAAATCAAAAATTTCCAGACCATTAGTTTTTATTTCATCGCTTTAAAGTCAAAATATGAATTTAAGTATTTTCTTAGGTAATTAAGTCTAAAAAATGACCCCACACTTAATATAAAAAATAATCTTTTGATGTTATCTGGATTCATGTATATAATTATTCATGAATGAAGAACGAAATACTCAAATACATTATACAAGGGTACAATGTAAATTCTTAGAGTAGGTACTTTATGTAGTATGTATAATCGTATTGATATTAACCACTGTTATGTGTATATATGATCAATGTTAACAAATATACTATTCTATAGCTAGCACGTATCATACAAATTAACATAACCATATACATTTCATAATTTTAAATTCTAAGTGAAACAAGAAATGCATTTATCAGATGATTGTTTTATTGTGTATGTACACAATTTTAACTAAAAAGATTGCCCGATCATCATAATCATGTTAAGTAAAGGATAATAATAGAGTTTAGTAGTTTTTTTTGTAGCAATCAATTTCTCAACAATTTTCTTATTAATTGCGAAAAAACCTGACGGAAAATTGCAAAAAAAACGACATACCAGTTTTCGAAAAAATATAACTTTGTTTTCATCGTAACTCAAAGTAAAAAATCGTAAAAACTTGAAATTTATGCAAAATTATTTTATTATTTTTCGCTATAAATAGTGAAATTTCAAAAAAGTTTAAATTCTTTTGGATTATTGATGGATACTTGAAAATTTCATATTTTTTTTCGTATACCAATTATCGTTAATACCAATAAAATAATTTTAATTCTCCAAAAAGTCTTGAAAGTGTAATATAAAGTTCCTTATACATATATCTTTCATTGATTAATGAAAAAACTGAGCTTAATTTCAAAAAAAATAAAACTATTTACTAGTGTTTGAATATTACATTTAGACAAAACTATAAAAATAACGGAAATCATTTACATTTTTATATTAAAAAATTAATTAGATTTTTTATATTATATTATAATCTGTATCTCGTTGATCGATCAATGAGTCTTACCTGACCTAGGAGTACCTAGTCTTTTTAACATTAAATTTATGGTAATTAATCATTTACATCAGCCCGTTAAGTTTTTCTTGATATACTCACAAATTCCAAGTTCTATAAAATGTTAAAGCAATATTTTTTTTTTTTATCTATATTTCACATTTATAATCGTCGTCTTGTCGGTGCCGGTAGTATCGTAGTGAAGAAAAAATATTAGAAAATGACTTCGGACATCAGTTTTGCTGAGGTTCTATAACCGTAAATGATGAAAGACTACCGGCCACTAATTTCGAACCTGACACCTGAAATTTTGTGTAGTATTGGTAAGCTTTTGATTATCATGAACCACTCTATCAAATCAGAAGTCATATAGTGAGAGTTATATTGTTATTATTGTACGGTCACATTTTCGTATATAAAAATCATAATATTCATTTTAAATTATAATGAACTCAAATTAATGTTTTTCGCTCACTTTATTTAAAGGTCGTTATACTCCAAGCACGTTTCGCGTTTCATGATTTGTTTTTTCACGTTTAGTGTAATTTCGTTAGTATTGTGTATTTTTTTTCACGAAAAATGTTTTCGCGAAAACTATTTCGTGGTGTTTCGTATGGTTTCATGTTGTTTCGTGTTGTGCATTAAAATATTTCGAAATACTACGAAACGAAAAAAATGTATTGCGTGGAGCGACGTACACTAAACAACGAGCACTAAAAAGCAGATTTTTAAAATCCGTCATGAAATTGTCAAAACGTAAATGTCATAGCACCCAACGAAGATTTTTGTAATAAATTAATTTGTACAAGATACATTATAATTGCCAATATAAGCTAATATACACATATTTCTGTTATGGTTTGAAACTCTGGTAAAACCTATTTGTAGTTTTGTTGCGAAAACATTTTTATATCTTATCGTGTTATTTACGTTGGGTAAAATTTTCACTGTTGTTTTTTTCATAAATCGTAATTCTGTTATATTTTTACTAAGATACATGAATACACGATAAAAAATTACTTGAAACTTTGAATAAGTAAAAAAAGAAGCATTGATATACAATGTATATGATACTATTAGCTCGTTATAAAACCATGTTTTAAATAATTTATATTGAAGATTTTATTTTGTTTTCAATTTGGTAAATTAAATTATTAGGTATTAAAATTGCATTAATATTTGATCAACGTAACATTATAAAGAGCGAAACAAAGAAATCCAGTAGTTAATGCGAATACTTAAATATTGTAATTGTTATTTTACTAAACCATTATAAGATCTGCATTTAAAGCCTGAATCTCACATCGAGCATAAAAGAAACTTCTTTTGAATAATAATATATTTCGTTAAAATGTGCGCAAAAGAAAATCTTTTGGAGGTAAATAAAGAGACGAACTGAATAATAATTCAAAATATAGTATAATATATATGTGTATTCGGTGTAAGACATTAAGCATCGACGGGCTTAGAGTACAGTTCCCCGCGTCCAAACTCAACCTTATGGCGTTCTAAAATTTGTCCGTTTTCTCAACGGCGCGCGAGAAAAAATTAGCCAAACAGAAATATGTCAAACATACGTTGGAAAACAACCATATACGAAATACATATGTTTAGTATCACCGTGTCAGGACCCCACGTCTAAACACTACAGGGAAAATGTGCCTTTACATATTTTAGTCGGTAGAGAAAGGTCACAACAATTCATGCTTCTGAAAAAAAAAACACATTCATTTCAAGGATCAATTTAATTTTCAAGTCAATCGTGTAATAGGCAATTACATTATCCGTTCAATAAATAATTTCACGAAATTGCCAATGCCACGAAAACAACTTACTTTTGCCTACTTAGCAACGGATTTCAAATCACATTCTGTTTTTTAAATGCAATTGTTTGATAACTATTATATTTATTTTTTCTTGTACTTAAATTGAATAACTTCTTAATTTAATATTATTCTATATTATTCTCTATCTACTTTAAATTAAAAAAAAAAAATGTATTTCTGTGCAACATACAAGATATTATTCAATAATGAAATCCAATTGTATTTTAGTTCTTAATTTTAAGTTTAGTTCTTATCTTGATCCTAAGCAACGCGTTGAATATATATACTACACACTACATACTGCATGGCGTTTAAATCATTGGGTTTTATTATAAGGTTGGCATATGAATCTCACCTAAATATGTTTCTCCTAAATGCTTGATGTATAATGTAAATTGATGTAAATATAACCGGAAAAAGTGGAAACAGCATACTTACATCTTAAGGATAAAAATGTATAACTAACCTACATTATTATTATACCATAATACATTAAACAGTAACGACTTTTCTAAATTAAAAGTTAATACCAAACCTTTTAGAAAACATTGAACATCTACAAATAATAAAATAAATTGTATACAATATAATATATTTGTTGATTTATAATTTAGAGGAAACCAAATACATAGTTTGTAAATTAAAATAAACCTAAAAATGTTTTTAATTCTTTGATAACAGTCAATAAATGGAATTTTCACTAATACTTATACTTACTTATTGCATTACTAAAAAGTATACCTATCAAAAAAATCACTAATTTGTTCTATTAATTATTCGTAAAAAAAATAGTCCTATTTTCAATTTTATTATTTAAAAAATACAATTAAGTTATTTTCTGGCGTTTATCGTGTGACATACTTGCACTTTTTTTTTTTATTTTTCGATTATTTTAGTATAATTTTGAGCCAATCCTAGTCAAAATTATGCTTAAAAATCCATTTTACGCTATCATATATTTTTTTAAACATAACATAACAAAATTCAACATTGATCTGAGAAAGCTTTTTATTAATCAATTAAATATATTTTTACTATGAACACGTCTCGGTTTATAAATATTTCTATTACTTTAGCACGGTAACATATCGCGTGTCGTGTACCACGCGTCGCGCGTGTCAATGAATGCGCTTTCTGTAAATATGCCAAAATTTGCTTTCGAAAATATAAATTCTAATTAGAATACAAATAATGATAATTTCAATAACAAAATTTTTCAGCAGTTATCAACAGCTAAGAGGTGTAGTAAATTTGAATCACCATCGCATGATGATCTTAAACTTTTTCCACCAATGCACTTCTACGCAGTAGCGTACTTTCAAATATTCTGTGGTGGGGGGTCTAAATATTTAATATTAAGTATAAGTGTATTATATTATAAAAAAATACAAACGAGTTATGATTTAATAATAAGGTATATTATTTATACTGTATGTATTCTATATCACTATAATTATGAATACAAATTAATAGTTTTATATAGTAAAAAATAGACGTCTTTTTTTTTCCCCCCCCAGTTCTTCAATAACTTCTACATGTGTTCTTGAGTAGTTTTTATTTATTGATAACATCGTTAAACCATTCAATCTTCTCTATAAACAAAAAAAAAACAAACAAAGTATTTAATTTATTGTAAATAACAAGAATATTTTTTTTAACAAACGGCGCGCCGTGGCGTACTAATATAATTATATATATTACGTTGATATCGTCATCGGACGGCAACGACACGACAAAAATAACCAAAAGTTTAACCCAAATTATTTATACAAATTGCAAGTAATACAATCATTAAAAACAATAAAAACACATAATATAAATTATTATTCTCTTTCTTGGTACCCACATAGTAAGTTATTTATGACTTTTAACCTTTTTTTTTCTAGGTTGGTTAGGTTCCCGGAGACCCCCTCCCCTCCCTCGTAAATACGCCACTGCTCCTACGAACTCAACTATTACTCAGGTGGAAACCAATAACGTTGGAATCAAAAATACTCTCCATCATATGAGGTATTGTAAATGTTCGTACCTGAACACAAGACATATTGAATTGATCAAAGTAAATGATTTCTACTACAAATATACAACTGATTATTTAAATAATAAGGTAATAAAAGATAATAAAATATATTTTATAAACTGTAAATACTCATAAACTTTCTATATAAAAAAAAACAAATTTGAGTTATTCAAACCATTTATAAAATCAAAAATTGGACCAATTGTAACGAAATTGAGTACAAAGAAAGATTAAACCTTGGAGAAGAATGTACGTTAACCTTTATTGTGGAAAAAATGGAAAGGGAAGGATCAGTACGCTTGAGAAGGCCCGAACGGACAGTTGTAGCTTTGTTGTTGCTATAATAACAGGAAAAACGCAAATGAACCACACTTCAGTAAGCACCAAGAAAATGGTGAATTTGTTTATTTTCCTGAGAATAATTTTCAAGAGGGACTATCGTTTCCTCCAAAAATGACACTCATCCTTTTTTTGATATTTTTACAAAAGATGAATTTGCAATAATCGGAAACGCCGAATTATACTAAGGATGTGTAATTTTGTTAAAATAATGTTATTGAATTTATTTCTCGATAAAAACTTCAAACGTCCAAACACTTAGTCGATAACAGAAAACGAAAAATGTCATATACCTCAAGGTGCTTCACTGAAGAGAATCAACCTAAATGTAACTTTAGCCATTCAAATACTTGATTTTTGTAGTTTTATTAAATCTTTATTTTCTTTATATATATTATCTGAATGAACTACTGAACTTAATAATTATTTTGTATTCATTGTATATCATTAATTAAAAGGTATCACTACATTAATTTACAGTTATTTATAGCGGTATGAAGTTCATCAGGTCAGATAGTTAATATATAAATATATATCTTACATATAGAAATAAATACTAATAAATAAATAAAGGAAATGCAAAGCCTGAAGTATTTATTTATTTATATTTCAAAATAATGACAAGAGATACAGACTCTTACGGAACGATAGTCCACTTCATAAAATATCAAAGCTAAATTTCTCATATGTTAATTCAAAGAAGAAAAAACTGCGTATGTTTCCATTCACAATTTTCAACAAAATACATCAACAGAATTAATTAAAACTGAGCTCAAATTACGGCTATTCGAAGTCGAACAAGTTATTAGTTAAGTTATTATAAAAGCGTATCAAACATAATAAATAAATATTTATTACATCCATTTTTTGTGTACCTTGAACCTACAAATACATTTAATTACCAATTTAAACCTATGTTACTTCTCCACACAAAAATAAAAATGTATTAGTCATATGAAACAAAAAATCTAGCCAAACCTATTAATCCTTTTCTCTCATTCTTGCTCTTAACCAAGTTTTATGCAGCCTTAAGAGAAAAAACTTTTTTCTGTTTTTACAACAGAAATTGGAAACTAATATTTTAAGAAATTATTTATATATTGTAAAATCATTTTAATCTAAATGATTTAATTTCTCACGAGCAGAATTTATATTCTATTAATTTTTTTGTTTATTGAAAATTAAATTGTTTCAGCATATTACCTGCTATTACAAGATTGCTTACATTCTAATTACAATTTACAAATTACTAAAAATTTGATATTGAGACTTATATACTTTTTTTTTTTTCATCAAATTGACCGAGACAGACAACGGTCAATGATTTCCTGCAGCAATGGAGATTACGAATTAATAACTTTTATTACAGTACATTGTATATTATCGATTGATACAAAATACAATAAAATTATTGGTATGTGGCTTGTATGCACAAGTAATAATAACCGATTCTGTACGATGGAAATTGTTCATATTATTCTATTGGTGAACGATAAGTTTAGGATTCTAAAATTATAAATAAAAATAATCAAACAATTAAAAAAATATTTTGGAGAATTTTGATGGGACACCTTTTCTCCCTTGGATCCGGGCCTGCCTCTAGCCCTTACTTTAACGATACAGCTCTTCCTTTTGATTTAGAGGTATACAAAATAAGATAAATTATTCTTGACAAATTCAAAAAGTTAATAACTACAATTATCGCCTTACTTATCTATACAAAATTTTATGACAAGGCCTTTACAGATCAATCTCTTTTGATTTTATTATTGAACACCAATGCCCCTTAAATTACATTTAAAAAAACTACAAAAGTTATATATATTTATATATATACAGTATAACAATTATATTGACACTGCAATTAACCAACAACCATTTTTTATAATACTTAAAAATATACATCCTGTTGTAAACTAATTAAAACTAATCATACAGACGATACGACGCATAGCAGTGTAGCAATTCTCATAATACCCTTCCAAGATAGAATAGTATAACATCATATTATACCTGTATTACCATGTTTAGTTCGGTAAACTTTACTGTAGGTATAACTTTCAAATAATAATAAATCATTGTCCCTTATGTTTTTGATAATTTATCAAGTGTTGCAATTAGTATTTATTAAGATATGAATAAAAAGTTTAAACAACAACTGAAATAATAATACATGTTAACAACATTTTAAATTACAAAACATCTGTATCATTAGTAATTTAAAATTACCTTATAATAAAGTAAAAACATGGGTGTTTCATATTTTCATCAAGCTGATTTAAAATGTACTGTATATTATTGTTATATATGTTATATGTTATACATTTTAATTATAATTTAACAAAACATATTGTAGGTATAGTACAATCAGGGCTGTGAATTTAATGAATTTGCATGTTTTTTTTTGCTACACTGTTGCAATAAAATGGATTTGGTCAAAATTTGTTTTGACTTATTTATAGTTCAAATACCAAATCTTATTTTGCATATTTTTGCATATTTCATGAGTTAAGAAAATGTATGTCTTAATGATTTTTTTCGTAATTTTTACATTTTTTCGATTTATTTGTTCTAAATTGTCATTAAAATATTAATACCAGGTAGCATCAAACTTATTGTTATCTAACGGTAAATACTTTTAAAGTTAGGTAAACGTTATTCTGATGATAAACTAACGTTTGTTAAATTAAGTAACATTAATTTTAAGAGTGCTGCCCCATAATTGTTTTATTACCAATATTTATCAATATAAGATAATAATTACCACTAAACAATAATAAGGAAATTTAACTATACATAAAAATCTTACACGGCGATAAGCCAATCTCTAATTTAATTGGTGAAAAAGTACCTACATTTTTAACAACAGATACAATTTTAAAAATGGTTTATGCAACAGATTTTATTTTAACGTTAGTTAAACGAGTTTATCTTCATGTAAATATTTGGTGCAACCGGTCATAAATGTTTTTGTATGAACTATGACTTGTATAGTTTCTTGGAATCCATTCTATTTTTACTCAGGTATGAGATTAAATTAATTAAATTAATTTACTGATATCAACTCGTATATAACGGATAACAAATTTCATTTGACAATCGTAAACATATTATTAATATGCATTTAGTTTGGTGACGAACTTTGATTAACGAACTAAAATTAATAAAAAATTATAATGAAAAAAAAATAAACATAAATGTTAAATTTTTGTGGGTTTTTTGCATATTTTTATACATATTTTATCAGTTTCTAGTGCACATATGCATACGTATTTAATAGTTTTTGAATGCATTAAATTCATAGCCTTGATTATAAGCATAGTATACAATATTGTAAACAATATTACTTGGAACAATATTTTTCATATTTTAAATTGGAAGACTGATCCATTTTGATCCAAGCCCCAAGTACGTATAACAAAATATAAATAATTACATTTTTGCTTTTGATTTTAGGAGTAAAAAGCTAAGAAGATTGATTAAAAAATAAATTATATGATTAAATAAATACAAATTTCTATTTATTCTTATATTAATTTAATTAAAATACACTCTTCATAAAAAAGTATATGTTCTGTTATAGTTTATTTTTCCTTGTAGATTTATAGTATTCAAAATAAACGGTGAAGACAATTTTCATTTCTAAAATAGCGACCAGATATGTATACAAGCTTCCCTTGGGACACGGTAGAAACAATTAATGGATCGTTTGTGTGCAAAAGTAGTTTGCATATAACTTGAAAATGTTGACAGTTTTACGGGTTGAAACGCCGAAAAGTACTTGGTAGGAAGGAGTTGTCTTCATTAAAAGCATAAAGTAACGACTACCACAAACAAAAGTAAATAAAGCAGAAAAAGTTTATGGCAGGTAAGTAAAAATATTGTCTTTGGTTAAAACTGTTGGAGTCCTAAATCAATAGATTGGATATTTTCTTGGTACAAATCTTTTGATATTCCATATTGCACTTAAGACAATCTATTTTTAACAGATTTATTTCGAGTATAAAACTATGTTGCCATTCTTCAAGGAATAAAATAGTTCGGATGTTGTAACTAAAATATATTATTTCAATTTATTTATCAATGTCCAAGAGTTATTATCTTTAGCCATTTCTTAGTCATTAGCCTTCCAAATAAACGAGTTAATTACAATTAAAAACACTTATTTATAAAATATTACTACAATTGAAGTTTTTGTTCGTGTTTAATCATCTGTAAAATATGAAGAATAATAGGCACAACTGATTCAATTTCCGTATTTTAATCAAATTACCTGTTATTCTATAGTTGGCGCATTCATGTGAATGAATAAAATCACTTGATGTTTATAATTTTAGACAGTGAATGTCTGCGCCCAGAAGGACAGATTATTGTTAGAAATATACAATAATATTATTTTGTTCAGTGGCAAATATTTCGTGACTGCTCCTGGCAACAGTCTATATTTGTCGTCAATCGATACTTCACATCATTAATTGTTATTTAAACTATCGTATTTAATCCATTTTAATTGCGACATCTTTGAATTATATAATACATATTGTTTCGTTTTCAATCACAGCACAAAGATCAAGTTAGTTATCAAGTTATACCGTAACTATACGTACGAACGCCAGTTTAAAATAATTTCTAAGCGCTTATCGACGGGATTTTTATTATTTCTTATATTAAATATAATGAGCGCAAATCGCAATCTTATTAATATTATTATTTAATAATTAAGCTACAATTTTGTACATTTGTACCAATCGCCGAATTAAACCGAGATCCAACGACTCGTGTATTTGACAAATAATCGGCAATTTAACAAATATCCAAGTAGATCATTACCAAAACTCGTATATTTAGCACGGTGGCCTAGCCAGGGAAGGGTTAGCGAGTTATATTCCCCTCTTCCCGAAATATTTCTTTAATTTTGTAAAAAATACAATCATTTTAAGATACAATGTTGTATCATGTCATTATTAAACTATTTTTACAGTTTCAATAAATTAAATAATAAAACATTTAATATTTTAACTTAAGTTTAATCGATTTAATAAAATTAAAAAGTCAGTACTTGCGCAAGATAAAATTGAAAGTTTGATTTGCCTCCCCTAACAAAAAAAAAAAAATTCCAACTGCGGCACTGAGTTGACGAATACATCTGAATAATCATAAATTTAGCCGAATAGCTGAGAAGACCATTATCACGAGTCTTATATATAAATACAATTATTATTATTATTATTATTATTATTGTTAATCAGTATTTAATTAAATAGTTGTATTACACTTGTAATGAACTACAACAAAACTAAATAGAAAATCGAAAACAATGTGATAACACATTACTACTCTCCGTTCCAAAAGAGAAGATACGGTTTCTGCGAATGTCGAATGATGGCTGACGAAACGCGTACCCGATTTTTCCCCTTCCACCTGGCTTTGTTTCACGCAGTGAACTTTACAAAGTCTATTCCCGATCATTGCCAACGATGTATACACCGTAATTAAAATTGTAGTAGATGGGTATTAAGTGGGGGATGCGCGCAGCCGAACGAAAACCGGTCGTCGCTTCGTGTCTTCCCTTTTTGGAACGGAGGATATTTAATTATAAATAAAAGAAAAATAATCGTAATATATAGGGTGTTTCACGATGAACTGACAAATGCAATAACTTTTGTTCTATTGAACATTTTCAACTTTTTTTTTTTTTAACTGTCAATTGTTGTCTGCGCTACATTCAAAATATTTTTCAATTTTTTTTCTTACATATATGCAAAATTAAAAAATTTAAATTTGTTCTATTTAATATTTAAAAAAATCAAGATAGCCATTTTGTAAATCCGATTTATAGAAAAACGTTGGCGTCGAAAACTTTTACTAAGATTAAGTCAATCATTTTTAAACAATTTTTAAAGTTTGTTTAAATTCTAATTTATTTCTTGTTATCAGTGTTATAGCGATTATCGTTATCATGAATAATCAAAAATTATGATACTAACGTAGTATAATAATATGAATGGTTATAAATAGAACAAATTATTTCTTGGGAAAAAATAATTCAAAATCGATAATCGCTATAACACTGATTAACATGAAATAAATTAGAATTTAAACAAACACTGTATAATACACTGGGTATTTATACATGTTACACAAAAATAGCAATAATTAATACTATATATAGGTAATAATATGGGTAATTCCTAATCAAATCGATATTCGCCTTATCTTATTCCGTGCTATCAGACCCGCTATGAAGTGCGACGATTTCTGTCGAACAATTCGGTCGGCGCGGTTATGTCAGTTGAAGTAGTGTAGTGGTTGTGGCGAAAATATCGAATTAATTTTATCGTTTACCGTTTGAGAAGACGTGCGAGTGATTAGATACGTATGAAAACAGTGAATATTTTAATTTTAGTTATTCTAAATACCTTTAGTGTACTCGAATTAAAAGTATTATTTTTATTATATAATAAATATTTATTAATATTTATTTTGTATTTATTTCATATTTCATTTTGTTTAAGGTATACAAATTATAACTGATGAATGATATTAAATAACATATAGTTATATACATAATAAATAAATAATTTATAATTTTAATTTAACATTCTAAGTAAATTTAAAAAAAAAAAAATTATCGCACCCCTTTGTCAAATTACCACGATCCGCCACTGGTTGTTTGTATATAGGTACAACAAAGTTCTTCCAATAAAATTACAAACGTGTACAAAAGTACGATATAAATTACAATGAGAACAATATTTTTTTTTTTTCATCTAGATAAGTATATATTTCATCATAACATAACTTATCTAGATAAATGTATATAAATTTACCGAACAGTATGCAAATCACCCCGATCCGATCATGTACGAGCGCAGTTGGCTCGCTTTGACTCTGAAAAATTTCCCACCTTCTGGGCGATCAAGTACTAGTACCATTGTGAGTGCATAATTATAGCAAGTGTTTAGTCCCACATGACTCGCTAATGTCAACGATTAATTTAACTATGCATACTTGCAAGCAGTATGGGACCGACTTTACCGACTATTCACGGGAAGGTGGCGAATAACGAATAGCAAATAATAATACCGAATACTCGTCAACTACTCAAGTTGTGGGAACCCACCTTTATAACATACATTTATATTGTATTTCCATGGATATTATCGCCACTTAAACTGTTGCTCATTGATTCTTCGTCATTCTAATCATCGTGTTATTATTGTTTAGCAAGGCTAGACAATAAAAAGTTATAAATTTTAAGTTAAGTTACTTTTCACTAAGTTACATAACGAGTACATTTTTCTTTTGATAACTTCTATCTCCAAAATTTTTTAGTTACGATAAGTTTAACTTATTATAAACCTTGTATTAAATTTTCAAGAGTTTTCGGTCAACCAATTAAATTTTATAGATGTTTAAAAACAAAAATTTTACAAAAATCGAAAATTTAAATTGTCTATAAATAAGTCAAAATATGTCAAAATACTTTGAAAACTTAACCATGTATAGAAAACGCCAATATAAAGATTTGGTGAATATTTCAAGTTGTTGCGATTTTTGGTTTTTGAGTTAGAGCATTTAAAAAAAAATGTAATTTGTAAAAACGTGATTTTGCGTACAATTTCCCGTTTTTTCGTAATTTTTTTTTCGTTTTTTTCGATTTTTTTAAAAAGTATTGAAAACGTTGGATTTTTGACTTGCCAAAGTACCATCTATATTCACTTTCTTTTCAGAAAAATTGCTATTTAAGCAAACCGAAGCATTTTTACTGCCAAAAAAGGTGTCGTCAGACACAAAAATAAAAAAAAACACGCATCATTGTAAAACCAATAGATTCCATCACTCCGTTCAGAATCTAAAATCAAAATATAACAATGTAAAAAATATAATACTTAAAATAGAGTAAGAGCCGGATAATAATCCTAGTTATGATAAAAAAAAAAAAACAAAACGAATTCCTCTGAAATGACAAAAATAGAATTTCTTAACAATATTTATGGTAGAACTACACCAAAATTGACAAAAATCGAATTATTAATTTGTATTTGTACGTTTTGAACTTTTTAAAAGTAATCAGTTTTTAGCTGTTATATAAATTATAATACTTTAGACTACCACTAATTTGAATTCCAAATCCCCAAATAATAAAATTTGTTGTAATATGATATTAATTATTTAGGGACTGCTAACCAGTGTCATATTAACCAGTTCTTCATATTACACGGAGTCAAATTAACAAGTACAACCACTGTGCATTTGAGTTAAATTAACAATATGTTTTGCAAAAACCAAAAAAATTGACCTTATTTAATCGTCAGCTGTACACAGTAGTTAATATATATATATAATGTTTATAATAACATAATAAATAATAATAATAGTTTTAATTTACAATACTCCAGGACTTATTTTTAAGTTTTTTAGAAGTGCGCATAACTTAAAATTCAACTCCCTTCTCATACTCTCAAAAATATTACTTCCTGTGTATTATGTGTGAATTAATTTATAAAAAAATATATCAAAAAACTTATTATTATAACTTTTAATTACTAATAATCCTGTTTAAATTTATAATAAAATATTAAATACAAAAGCTTAAAAAATATAAAAATTACAACTTTATATTTTCTTTTTTTTTTGGAAAAACATCTTCGTCTTCAGATAAATCTAACGGTTTTAGAAAAACTACAAATGCTCCATCTTTTGCATCCAGTTTCTCGTCAAGAAGCTGTTTATTTCTATAGACAGTTTCATAATCGTCTACAAAATCATTTTAATTCACTCATATAGAACCTCTATACCATACAATACCAGGCGATCCAAAAGGATCTGATGCTGTGTTACAAAACTAAGAAAAAATTAAAAAAATATTTAGATTATTATTATTAAATTCCTAAGTAAGAATCGCTAATGGGTGAATTCTTGTTCAAAAATGCCATGTTCATAATTAATTTCTCATATATACTTCTTATGCTACTTATACAGAATGTATATTTTCAAAACTAAATTTAAAAAAATATATATTTAATAATATTAACATATTCTTATAATGAATAACGTGCATACATTTTATTATATTACTGTTATTAATTACATGTTCTATAAGTTATACATTTCTCCAAAACATCTGTATAAATTCATCGAAAATTCGTGTGAAATACTTTGAATCGCTTCATAATAACAACCTATTGGACCAATTTTCTTTTGAATTTTTAACACTATGCAGGGCACTAGTAAAATTGCTGTTTAATCAGCCTTATAAACAATTTTTAAACGATGATATTAAAATAATCAGTTGACAGTGGTTTAAATGGATAAAATTTAACGTACTTTCATGTAATTTCAGTTCAGTTTTTCGTTTACATCTAAGACACTGTCGAAAAAATCAATGGTATTATTTTATGCGCTATAATCTATATTCATGTTCGATCGATTTTACGCATATGTAGTACACACTGTATACTATGTTACCCTTTAAATGATAATTTTACTACTATGAGTTTTTTCCCGTATAAAACAACAACAACCTGTACATCAATAATCGTTAATTATTAACGTACAGACGTACGGCCTAGGAACGATAAATCGATTGCACAAATCAGAACTACGATGGTTAGGGTATGGGAACTTAACTGAGTTCTTACTGACCACAGCGCATTCTAATAATCGGTATGACTATTTCCGCAGTAATACTATTCCGTTGTCGTTTTATTAGCAGGGCCGTCCCAAGGTTTTTCGGGGCCAGGGACAAATTAATTTGGAGGCCCTTCAACCATAATAATAAGATATGATAAACAAAATACTTGCAAACGTATTTTTCCAAACCTTAACCAATCGAGCTCATTTAAATCCATGAACTGCACTGCATACTTACATAATGTAATTGAATATTATTCAATAAATTCTTTTGACTGTGCGGCTGGTCTCTTAAAACGCGTGCGTTGTATGACTGTACAAGTATTACATATTATAGTACGTGGACGACGTAAAGAAGACAATTTTTGTCTCGATAACGGTGATCAGTGGCAGTTCGTTATTATTAAATTATTATACATCAAAACATACCGGGGGGGAGGGGGGGGGGCTAAAAATATTCCAACAATGGGGTCCGGGGCGAAATGGTCTCGATGCGCTCACACCCTCCTCTGAACGGCTCTGTTTGTTAGCACCGCGACGCGCCGATTTTGCATCCCGATCATGTTTTTAAAAAACACCGTAACTATGTTAATACGATTTTGGTGTGACGATCAGCCCACGCAACTGCATTTAATATTAATGGGCTGCGTGGCGGGATATTTCGCGTACGTCTAATGTTCGCCCTGTCACTTTCCGGCGGCCAATGGTAGCGGTACGGCGCGCGGAGTGGAGGCTGACCTGTTGGCTGCTGCCGCACTTGGCATGCCGCGGTCGGTTCGAGTATCACCGCAACTGTGGTGTAGGCCTTGTAACGTGCGTCGCGGTGCTAACGTTGTTCGATCGGGCTCGATAAGTGCTGTTCGCAATCGTGGTGATATTGTTATTTCGGCCGATTTCCACACGGGACCACAGATAAGATTATAATTCTCACTACGACATCGGTTTCGGGTCGTCACGATCGGACGAAAAAAAAATTAATAACTATTATAAACACCTAAAAATCGCACGGGTTGCCGGTTTTGCAACTTTTATCTAAGAAAAAGATCGAGTGTCGCACTCAAAAGTAACAAAATTATTACATAGGTACGTTTTTATTATTTTTTTTTTTTATTGTATTTTATTTACTTACATTTTGTTTTTTGTCACTTTGTTTGTTCCACACGATAAACTCGTTTCGTCGGACAAATGTTGCCCTATCATAATTATTATTGGCTATACGCGATATATCTCACAGAGGCACATTCGTGACAGTCGCCGTAACGTTCACTGAGTATTGGGAGAAAAAATAAAAAATGAACTACGCGTCTACATTCACAGTTCGTTCACTCGGTCAGTCCACAACAAGTCGTTTAAATATGTATGTCATGACCGCGGTACAGTTAAAATAAAAAATAAATGCTGTTGACTCTGAACGATATGAATACGGTTCGAGTGAACGGACGACGCGAAACTAAGTTAAAAAGTATACAACACACAATGTGTAGTTTATAAAATCAATTAATTTATTTTAATTTTATTTGTTTATTGAAATAAACGTCGATGTTGGCTCAAGTACAGATTAGTGTATATAACAAATACAATAACGTATATTATACAGTACACGAAAATAATAACGATTAAAAATATAATAATTATAATATAAGTTAGGTACGTACAGTTTATAATAACAATAATAACTTTAACAGATCTAACAATTAAGTAAACGGTTAGCTCGTCGTCTACATTGAATACTCAATAGCGAAAAAAGTCAAGACATAACTCATTTCCCATCCATAAAATCCTTTCAAATGGGTTGTTATATTCATAATTTGTACTGTGGATCTTACTATAAAAACTAGGACACGTTCGAGAGTAGTATTGAGATACATTGAAAGAAAGAAAGAAAATAATTTATGTAATATCGTTGTTTTTTGTTATTATTTTGTTATAAAGAATTGTTACGAATTATACGATATTTTTGAGTGCATTATAAAAAATATGTTATATGATATATATATATGTGTATTGATATGAGAAAAAAATTCACTGAATTGACTCTAAAAAATAATTTTTTTTCGAACAGTACGTATGACGCGTAAACAGGTTAAACTAGTATTGTTTTGATACAGAGCTTGTTTGAATTTCGTGTATCATTTTATACTGTTGCTGTTTTGTTGGAATGCAGTGCGCTTGCGCAGCGTTGCACAAGACATTAGTTTTTTGGTAATTTCGGTCAATATGTTAAACAGTATTCACATGCCGTGTCATACCTAATATTAGATTTAACCGACCAATATTAATTTAGAAACGACCGGATTCAAAGTACCAAAGGTTGTTTATTTTTCTTAAACTTGCGTTGAAATATACGTCCGTGCAATTGGTATAATGTACACATTACCAACACATTTTACGACCGAAGTTTTTATCTTAAAAATTGTATACATCGTCGTGAGCTCGTTGCAAATATTATTGCATGACGGTATTGACGTAATCATTATATATTTGTATGCGTTGTATTATACTCGTATTATTATAATTATAATTTATTGGTTTGTAATTAAGTAGTTTTTGGTGATATAGTGTACCGATGGAACAACAAATATTCCGATGGGTTTGCTTTTTTCTTTTTTCGTTACGTGACGATTGATAGCAATACTTTTATTTGGTAAAATGCTTCTTACTTCCTATAGGACTATAGTCATCGATGGAATGTTTCGAAACTCACGTTTTGAAAATTGCACCCTAGTGTACAAAACGTTTAATAATTTTGTTCCTTGTTTTGAAAACAGCATGTCATCGAATTACCTTGACATTCAAAGTCGTTTTAATAATAGTGTTACTGAGATGAATCATTTACTCAACGTAGACAACTTTCATTCTGTGTTCGATATAACCGTATGCATGGAAATTATTCGTCTTTTTCATGCGGTTCGACGGAAAGTGCAATGACTACGCGTTTGCACAATCTATGCGTTACGTAGTATATATATATATGTATTACGTAAATCATAAAATTTACCGAAGCGAACACGTTTGAGTTAAAATAATGACGGATTTCAAATAAAATGCAGACCGCAGGATTATTTTTGTTATTATTGCACACGCGTAAACACATAAACGTAATAAGTACTCGACTATCGCCGCTACTGTCACACGTGCAACCGTTCCTAACGAACTCGAGTATGTATGGTGTGCATGTGCATGTACGTGTTTATGTTTCTAAAGGGGGTATTATGTAACAATTGTAAAAACAACAGTAGAACGGTTCAAACCGGTTTCGGTGTGTAGTTATTTCGCCCCGGGGATCCAGCAGCATTAATGACGTGTATGTTTACTAACTGTGAGGCGTGGACGAGACGATTATCATAAAAGCGTTAACTCCTCAATCGTGGTGTATTCCTGATACTTCACCATGACTTAAAATGATTTTTCAATTTTGAAATAAATATTAAATACGTATTATTTCTTCTGCATTAATTCTCCAGATATTAAATACGATATTAGTACATTACCTGCAGACTTGTCGTTATGTGCACACAATTTTACGTACTATTATAGATTACAAGTCTTCATAAATAACAAATGATTAACTAAGAATATTGGTGTCAAATTAAAGTATTATGATTATAACAAACCCTGCAGATTATAGAAAATACCTGTCTAAAAATAGGTCGAAGATTAAATATTAATGATTATTTCGCATTACATATTGATATTGAATTCTGGTTGGCAGACGTAATTGGTAGTTCGTTTTTCGTATTCGGTGACGCCTTGATCCAAGTTCATGTATGGCAGACGTCATGTATATATGATTTTATTTTGGGGGTGGCTACCCTGTGGCCGAGATACTAATATAAAATTGAAGCCTATAAAACAATACTCCTTGAGAAAATTTTAAATATTTTTGAGAAAACAAGCTATAATTGGCACCTTTCTAATATCTGATAAGTATACTGTAACCTAGGGAATAAATTGTTTACACTGAATAGAAAATTTCTAAAAAATTTCTGTTAAATGAGTGGTTGAGTAGGTGATTAAATTAGGATTCGCCACACTTATAAATTTAGGTTACGGCGCCACTGTTCGTATTAACTGCCTACTACACCGACTACATATTATAACATTTATATATTCTAGATTCTGAGTGAAACAAAGAATATGTTACCTTTATTATGATATGTGTTTTTATACAAGTACTTAATATTTTATATACGTTTATAATATTATACAAGTTAATTCAAAAAATATAAATAATCACTGTATAACGCCTACACTAAACTTGGCTCGGTGCTATATGTTTTATGGATGGTCGTAAAAGATTACGTAAATGCAAATTTGTTATACTGTATAGACAATAGTGCATAATATACAATATTATGTTATTTATATTGTTCACGCGATAATTAATTTACGTCAAATTGACATTATATTCAATTACGTTATTAAGTAGATATGATAAATTTAATATTTAGCATAACGTTTAATGGTTAATAATATTAACGTTCTGAATTCTCGTACCACAGAATGACATTTTATCTCAATGTGTATCATGATATTACATAAGTTGGGAGGGTTCAAGTTTCTTAATAATATTATCAAAATGCCAAATTTTAACATAAGGTCGTTAAGTGGTAGACCACAAGGGCTCAAATTGTCAAAAATCAGACATTTTCACTGTCTCGCGTACTTGATATTATAAATTATCTCTAAACTATACAACTAAAATAAAATAATAAAATCCTGCGCTTATGGATTTTTTTTTCAAAACATAACTTCAATATTTTGCAGATGCATATTGAATCGTTTTCAATCAATGAACTATTATTATATTACACTGATTTATTTTAGCGCTTACCCAATATAAAATATCATTGTATGTCACTAGTTCATATATTTTTTAAATAATACACAATGTAAGTATTTTGAGATATCTAAGATATAAATACATAGATATAAAGTGTCACGGAATTTTTCAAAGAATTACTAAAGAAAAATATTCTTGAATATTCACCTAGAACATTATATTCAGTTATAGTCAGCCTACGGCGATAAATCAACACATCTGTCCGTTTTCCTCCGAATTGTTGATGATATTACAACTATAAACTATAAAATATTATTTTTATTCATACAAAGTTGTTTATAAAGAATGAAAGAAAAAAATCAAAATTCTTAAGTTTATTAACTTGAGCTAACATACGGTTTACCGGTGCGAATAAATAATAGTTACGTTTGCAAGTAGGAACATAGAATGTCGGCGTGGATCTTAACGTCAAATTTGAAACATTTATATTAATTAGAGCAAGTATTTTAGGACAGTTAATTTTGTAATTTAATAAGTTGTAAGGCTAGCGCAATTCACTAAATTCCAAATTTTTTATACTAAATTTAAATTATTATGTATTTTTTATATTCATCTAGTTATATTAGTTTATATTCACCTATTCATCTATTCTACCAATTATCTTTAGTCTTTAACAAGTTATTTAAAAAATTATGTATTTATAAAAGTCAAAGTTTCATTTGCCCTCAAGAAAATTTATCTCTGGGTCAAACCATAAGCGTCGACTTCTCGGGGGGTAACGAGAGTAATCGCCCCCGTACCTTAATTATAATGAAGGTAAAACATAAAAATAGTGTTTTACTTTTGTGTATAAGACACCAATATATTCATCTATATTACATTTTTTTTTTTTACCATAATTCTAAAATCTAAAAGTCGGCACTTATGAGTCAAACATTCCCTTTGATAGCATTGATTCGAAAAGGGAGTGTTTTCTCCATGGGTAATTTATATGTTGACTTATCTCGTATTGGAACTCTAGAAAACTAACATTTTGTTACTAAACATCAACAAAAAATATAGTATATAGAGAAGTTTTAAACAATTGATATACTTGCCCAATTCATGCTAGCTGCCAACAAGCAATAAAATAAACATATAATAAATCCTAAATACTCAGTACTAAGAATCACACAAGAAAATTTCTTTGCAAGTAATGTAAAATTTTGACGTCCAGTGAAGAGGGCACGGGTCATCTAATATACATATATACGTCGTCTACTTGTAATCAATAACCGTCAACACGGATGTGTGATAATAACTACTGTGTAATGTACTACGTTTCATTATATTGCTTCATACGTATTTAGTAGTTACTATGTATTAATAATAATTACTGTCTAACAATGTATACAAAACTATCTAAATCACAAACTTTGTAAAAGTAAAAACTTAATCAAACAATAACATTAGAAAATACTATGCGTGAATAACGAATAAGAAAAAGCTGCAAATTTCAAAACAACGTTATCATCCGAGTATGTTAATCAAGGACAAGGGCAACCAGTTGGCGAAAACATATAAATTAACCAATGATGACACAATCAAACATCATATATAAGGGTTCCAATTTAGCACCAACTTCAGACGTATCTAGCCATTCAGTATATACACTCGGCTTATATTTGTAATTATCAACATAATTTGTCTATGTTTATGTTAAATTAAAAGTATTCATAAATATTAGTATAAATATTTACCATAACAAATATTCTTAATAGTATATTAATTTAATCTAAAATATCCTTACATCTTAACATAGTGTAATCGTGTCGAACTCACCACTTGGCACGCTACAACTTACCCGTTCAATGTATTAACGCGTTTGCTCGACAACATATATTTAAAAACGTTAAATTTATTTATTCGTCATTGAGAAAGGTTACAAAGGCATATATTTATTAAATGTGTATATATATATATGTATTAATATATATTCTAGCTATCACTGCAGCTACCTTTTTTTTAAAAGTCTTGTGTGCTACTTCCAACGTTACTGGTTAAAATATAGTACACTACTTTTCGTTACCTACATATTTTTTTCACTATCATTAGTTTTTAGAACTTACATTCGAAATAAACATTAATGTTTTTCGTTTTTTTTCAATGTATTAAAAAATTATTGATAAACGTTGAACAGCATTGGACAAATTTAAATTCTTTGTTATCATAAAAACTAAAAACTGTCTTATAGAAAATAGATGGTTAGTACCGTTGGTTAAAAGTTATAGTATTATAATATATTTATCCATGCATGAATAGTGATGTCAATGATATATTGATAAGTTAAAATATCAGTGTAATTGTTCGATATACCGATAAATATTCACTATAGATACTATATTATAATATTAACTATTTTAATTTCACTAGTTAAATTGCATTTTAAAATTTATTCAATCGAATTTTTGTTTTGTATGTAAAATACTGAAGTATCTAAAACAAAAACTGACTAAGACCCAAGCACATTAAAAACGTATATTATTTTAATTTATTATCTTGAATGCTTTAAATATAACACAATAACAACGACAATGCTTACACAAGAATTGAATATATTCATCCGGTCGTTTATCGTATAGATATAATAGTACATAATGGTTCGTAATCGAAACGCATGCAATTGTTAGGAGTACATAGTTTATATAATAATAGACTTTATGTGAGTATTATATACCATGCAGGACTGTTTAAGATCGTTATCCGTCCATATAAACGTAGTACATAATAAAAAAATGTCATGAGCTCGTATAAAAGCAATAGAGTGTTTTTTGTTTTAATTTTTTTTTTCTCCTCCGTAAAGCGATTGTCATTCAGCATTTTATATTTTATAATGTATTCTTAATGGCTAACGGCTACCGTTAGCAGACGGTAACATCATTGTTCGTTGCAGTAAATGCATTTATCTTACGTAAACGTCACTGTTTTTGGCAAGATATAGTATGATAAAAAAAGAAGAAAATTGACGAGATATTCCATCACTCATAAAATAAAAATCCCATTTTTCGTCTCGTAAATCAATATACGAAAATGCCTAATCATAACTCAACCTTAGAAACGATATTTATTATCTTGTTCATATAAAATTTTAGATTTTTATCTTTTAGACTTTGCTCATAATATAATTTATAATTGACCATAAATATTGCAATAAAATCATTTTTAATTTATTACTAGGGATATTGAGGAGGCTTTTATAGACATTATTTTTAGTAATAATTATTTATTGAATCGTGTTGTCATAACAATCCATTAGTATTACTCATAACTTACATTTTAATATTATTTTATTTAGGTTGTCTTTCCATATCTTTCTAGTAGTTTTTTAATTTATAAAATATTTGACTTTACGCAATATTTATAATTATCATATTTTTTAATTTTATTTTTTATACTAAATAAAGTAAGACATTCCTAGCCTCAGTTATCTATATATATAAATAATACAGAATTATATTTTTTCTTCTAACAAGTTTAACAAGATGATTTAAACAATTTAACTAAATTTAACTAAATTATAAAAAAAATTTATAGAAATAATATTGAACAAAATCAAATGTATAACGTATTAAAAATATATTTATATTAATTTAGGAAGTCTGAGATGTTTTAAACATCGTTAGTGGGTTAGATTTATGTGTAGTGAGCCTGTTAACATAAGTATAAAAGTTCAAATAATAAGTGTAGTTGTAAGCATTTTAACAAATAAAAAATTATTGTTTGAAAGACTCGGTAAGCACAATTATTCTAATATTTCTAACTCTATTATAAAACGATAAGTTATGCGCTATAACTAAAACCCGTACTTCCGTCGATTCCATTTCAACTAATTACAATAAAATAATACCTGTAAAAGTTATAAGTGACAACAATTCATCTGTATGCTATAAAAATTTGAGTACAGTTTGAACAGCCATGTATACTATACTCGTTTCCACGAGAGAAAGGTTCCGTTTCGCGCAGATTATTAGGTCACAGGCAGCCCACCACATAATCGCGATATTGGTCAACAATTCGTGTCGGCGGCTCGTATTTTTCGCGGAAACGAGTATAGTGTTGAAATTATCCAGATACTCGGATATTTTAAAATCCAGATGCAATTAATTAGGATGTGGTAAATCGAATAGAACATGTACGAATATTCGTATACTATTCGGATGTGTTCCTGATAGCTTTGCTATGTGGATATACTCTGATATAACTACGCAACAAGCGCATTCAGGGATTTTATCTATCGAATATTCAAAAAATGTAATCAAGAATATATGGGAAATAAATGGTTACGCAAATATTGAAAGAAGTATTAACTCCGTAAAAACTATGGTAAGTACCCATAATAATAGTCCAATATTGACCAAGTAATACTACACAATTAGATTTTTAATTTGTTACACATTTTACTAGAAAAATATTAGTAAATTGGTAATTGCGGCTCATTAAGAATATTTTTATGGAGAAAAAGTTACAAAAAAAAAAATTTGTTTATGTAAATGCATGTTGTATTAAATTGTAGTTATGCATTAATAATGTATACATAATATCTAATGCTACCAGTAATAATTAAATATGGCTGTAAATTAATTTTCGATTTTCAAAATGGATTTTTATTTATTTTCAAGTTTCCGATATTAAACTGACAATTAAAATAAATATTGTAAAAAAATTGGTAAAAACAAGTTTAAATAGATTAATTTTCACATAACAACGACACAACTGTTAGTTACCATATAAAAACCCTATGATAATCCCGTGAATTCCGGTGTAACTCAGTGGTCGCTCTATCGGTTCGGGAGGGCAGTACAACTAAAATTCCTGGGCTCCTTGGTCCATAGCTTTAGTAACAAAAACCATCTCTAATGTAGGTTTATTTGAAGAAAAAAAATTAACATTTTAAAACGGATATCAATAATGAGTGGCATATGCACTATGTAATAATTAGAAGTCCGAACGGAGCTTCGTATCGCAATGTTTGTTTGTCGAGCTCGTTTTGCTTTGATGTGTATATATACAAGAGATGTGTACAAAGCAATCGTCTGGGTCTTTCTGTATGCACGCGTAATGTATATGTTTGTACGTCATATATACTGCGGCACGCGTATGTATCCAATTGAAAACGGCAAACGTTGTGCGTATATAACTCATTTTGTATTCGGTGTTATTGATGTTTTTATGTGGGGAACAAATGCGCTTGACATTTCAACCGTGCGTGGATTTCATTTATTATAAAATTCACACAGGTACCTTTATTGTAAAATATATATACATGTATACATGCGTATTGCGTATACGATCGAATGTGCTTGGTTTCGAACCCTCGGCTAGATTGGTCGCTGTCTGTATAAATTATTATTACATTACTTGTGGTTATTTGGCTATCACTGTTTCGATGTCTACAAATGCGTTACTTCGAAAGTACAAAGCTTTCTATCGCCTTCTTTTATCTCCCATTATCTCTTTCTCACTCCTACCTACGATCTCGTTGTATTACAAGCGATACTTTTCGGCAATACCGAGGAAACGATCGCGTATTGAAGGCGGTATGTGTTGTAGTTATAAAAATAATAATAATAAAACGTACCGGAGTCAGGTAAAGACGTGTAATACATATTATATCGGATGTATAGACAATCGACGGCATATCCTTTGACGAGATAAAACCGGAAATGAAACTCCGAAATATTAACAAATTCCTCTATGTACATTAGTTATACACCACCACGACCACTCCAATATTCACAGCACTGTAATAAGCTGTGCTTTTATTTGCCTTTGCGATTTAATTAAACGCCACTGAGATAATATTATATGAAATGTTCACGGTAATAATACCGTCTGTTTATTAAATAACTTTTACCGCTGTGTATAATATAGTAATGCGTGTCTTTCTCGTGCGTCTTTATTGTTTTACAACCTTTGAATAAAATATACCTTGTATAAATCATGTTTTATAATATACATACTGTAGAATATTTACATTATACCCACCGAAGAAATGAAGACACCTATATAGTATTTTCGTGTATATTTATTGTAAAATGTACCTATATCCGTGTAAGGTAAAACTTCTGATAAATTTTGATGATATTGTATCGTTTTTACAATAGGCATCGATTGAATGCGTTATATTGTACTCCCCATTATCTACTGGTTGCCAAAAAGTGTTTGGTAAAACATCGTTTAACGCTTTCCCAAAACAATTTCGCAACAGATAAAATACAGTATGTCTTACTTTTAATACACTGTAAACCGTTGGTGATCAATATACCTGCAGTTTGTAGTAACTCTAATACACTTATCTGTGAAATATTAAATATTACGGCATATACATTTAATATATTTTACCATCCGTTTTATTCGTCATGAAGGGATGTTTAAATACCGTTATCCACAAACTATGAACCCGATATGGCCGTGGTAATTAATGCATTGTGCATAGAACGTAAGGAATTTACCAGGTCAAAATTGTATATACGGTTATTATGCATGTGGCTTGTTTAAACCATGTTCTAAATTCAAAATTCCTCTGATCAATGGACCGCATTATATGTATCCGACTTAGATGTATCTATATACGTATTATATTAATCGTATTCTCATCATTGTATGCATTGTATGTACCTTAATACGTTGACCTTCCGTTGGTAATATAGATTTGGTCATTTCCGACTGTATACGCTATCGTTATTGTGTCCTGTGATTGTAGACACTGATAGCTGAGAAGTTATGAATAAGTGCCTATTGACAACTCAGAGATGTAATACGGATACTTAACGCCATGCTGAATAAAGTTACAAATGCGATGTATATATGTGATAAATATGAGTAGCCAAAAAAGTCTTCTATTGTACACAGTATAAACTATCTAAGAACTGCACACGATAATCACAAATGTTATTACTATAGAACATCACTCATGAGATCTTAAATTATATTAAATTATGTAATTAGAATTATTAGATAATTTATACTTATTTAAAAAATATTTTGTGTACAAAACCTTACCTGTTTTGAAACCATTTTAATTTTTAATCTGTTGGTACCTAGTTCGGCTGCATACGAATTGGTTCCCATACCTGAATATTGACATCTGAATTGGTTCCGATGTAAATAAATATATCGTTCTAATTGCATTTTTTTAAAATACAGTATATATAAACATATATTACAATTAATTTGAAAAAATAATTGCGATCAGAATGATATAACAACTTGTGGGGTAAAAGCTTTCATATTTTCATAACAATTCTGATTATATACTAGTCACAAGCAATTTTTTCGAATTTTTTTATTCATTTTTCATTACTTCAAATTATTTAATATCATTTTATAGATAATTTATAGATCTAATAATTCCACGGAAATAGTAGACACTCGACAGTCGCATAAGGCAAAAGACCGATTAGTTTCCTTATTATTAAAATTACTTACTATGAAAATTAAATACTAACATTTAAAATTAGGTATATTTAGTTAATTTTGATTTTTGAGACCACAACAAAATGTCATATATATTTAGAGCTCTTACTTAACGCAGTCGTAACAAATTGAACTACGCATGGATGTCCTTACCTTCTATTGAACTCCGTCTGATAATACATAGAAATTAAATAATATGTAGTCAATTTTGAGACCCTAAAAATGCTTCTTATAGAGATAGATATTTTTACATTACAATTTCAATTTAAAAGTGCTTAAGCATGGAAGTATTTGTTCTGATAAGTTTAGTTATGTTCATGAGAAGATCTATATTCCATTTGAGATTTAAATAGAACAATAGATGGCTGTTTAAGTAACATTAATGCACACCGGGAAACGACCTTTAAGGGGCCCATAGACGACCAACTTGTTTGTCAACCTCGTTGCCAACTTGCCATGTTGGAGGAGAGGTTGCACGTCTGTGGACCGGTGGTCGGTTGTAGTAAACGGTTGGTCCGATGGTTGGTGTGAGATCAAATAGTTTTGATTTTTGGTAGGCGGAGCCTTATGTTGTCAACCAAGTTGGTCGTCTATGGGCCCCTTTAAAAACGCTCACACAAAAAACATAAAAAAAAAAAACTATAACCGCTAAAGTTGACGATCATTTCATGTGTTAAACGAGCGAGGTAGATGACGAAATTAATAGTATATCAGTCTGATGGTATTTTATTATTCGCCCTCACTAAAGTTAGTTATTGCGAACAAAATCGAGAGATATTATTTAAATAATTTGACCGTTCGGACAGTACTTTTGGCAACCACCCCGTGATCACAAACTCGAGACAAGAACACTCTTGTAGTATACTATATTATTATTCTCATGTCTAGTTATTTATTTATGTGCCCCGTATACACTTTACTGTATTAGCCAACTTTTGCTTTGTGTGTATGTATGTATTTTGTATTTTTGACATTCGCCGAAAACCCTAAGCAGACTGTCATGGGACGGAAAGTGTATTGGCAGGTGAAAGGGTAGAACACTTAAGAGTCACGATTATTTATTCATACATTTTCTACCTCTGTAATTCAAACGTGCGATGTGTGAGTGTGAAAGAAAGTATACGATATACGTCACAGACACTGGCCTTCATCTAACTGAGGGTTTCACGAAACAAACGCTAAATTACACTGGATGCATAAGCGGATATCTATTGAAAATGTTGGGGGAGGCTAATATTTTTTGCGTACATTTTACCGTTTAGTGATTTTATTGCAAGAGCAGCAAAATCCTCGTTTAAATACCTACGTTTATATCAAATAATTATAAAAAAAATATGTCTTCAACTATACAATGTTTTTAAAATTTGGCATTTTCCAATATTTTTTGGGGGCTTGGAGCGGTATTGAGGGGTTAAATTTCCCCAAGCCCTCTGGATATTCGCCAACGACTGGATGCGCGTGTTTTTAAAGGTTGGGCATTTAACAAACCGCGTAATTAGTCCATGCGAAGTACACAGCCAAATGCGTACTAAAGTGTATCCTTACGTTATGAGACAAAATAATATTCAACAAGAGTATTTAAATAATATGTAACGTATCATGTGTTATGTGTATATGTTTAACGCGATTTAGGCAGTCATGAAAATGTTTCCACGTGCAACGTGAATAAGTAAACAAGTAATCTCGTTATGTGCTTTTCGGAAAAACAAATTACATTCCGCGTGTAGTGTTAATATATTCATAAAATTACTTTTACACTTTGAAATCATATTTAATTTAATCAAAACTCCTTTGTACGCGCTATATAATCAGATTAATCCGAGCATACTATGGTTTTTATCCAGTGTTTATTACTGTTATAATTTATTATTGTAGGGCAGTGACCAGGGAGTATTATTCCTCCTCTTTCCGAAGAATAAATGAAAGGCCCTCTCGAAAAATGTATTTATTTATTAATTATTTACTATTTTGGTGTACCGCATACAACATATCCCTCACCCTGATAATTTACGGTACCCCTCGGAATAAAAGGTCTGAAATAAACATTGTTAGTATTCTATAATTGTTCCACAATCATCTGTTGTATTTCACTTGGCCTAATGCACGATATGTATTTTATAAAATTGTTTTTTTATTTGTTTTTCGTTGCAATAATTATGATATACGAAGTCGTTTGATCTTTACAAACTTTGTTGTATCATCGCATTCGTATTACATGTATAAATGGCATGATTTCTCTCTTGTCCCGAAATTTTGACGACTTGAAAACTTCGACCCCATCACAATCATAGACCTAATCCCCAGGATTTTCTTATTGCTGATGTGTTATTTCAACTTCTTTCTCGGGAACGTATACATTTTTAGAATATATAAAATTTAAATCGTAACGGTTAGTAAATTTAATATTTGACGTGCTTTGAGCTTCATTTATATATATATATATATATATATTAGAACATTGAATTAATGAAACGTACAAGCATTTATCCAATATATATTAGTCGTTATGTTTTTACTGTAATAAGTGATTATAGTTTTTATAAATATTTTTTTGATATTTAAAAGTTATAGAATAGGAGTAAATAATATAATATCAAATAATAATAGACTGTTTTATAATAATTATAATTATTAATACTAATACTCACTTTATTAGGACATAGGTATTATAGATTGATTTTGTTACGTTAAACGTCGTAAAACATAAACTTTTTATAGTCAAAATTGGCAATTGTTTTTGTAACATCGATAACACAACATTTTCACTTCCTCCGATATTTTTATTTCGTTTCAGATTCGTAGTAGTGGTGGATCGTTACTGTTGTATTCTGTACTATGTAACGATTACATAAATTGGAATGAATGGAAACGAATACATTGATCGTTCATTCGGTACATTCAGTACAAAGTTTCTAACCACAAAATGGTCCTCATCTGGCAATACCGATTACTAACAGTAGGAAGTAGGGACACGAAGTACAAATATGTACTGTACAGCTAATGCTAAAATTCTAGGCTAGTGAGATGAGATGTATTTGTTCCAATATCGTTTCAAAATTACAAAACCCGTATTTGTATTACAAGTATACAGCGTACATAAATCCTCCACCGTGTGGTTGATCGGTTTATGTACTTGTGTAGTAATGGGCGCACGAAGCGTGTTCGTTCCTAAATATCCATTATGAACGAGTAGTTGAGTACACTTGAATACTTCATCATTCCGCGCAGAACAAAACGAATCCGAGTACAAGTGTAACTGAAAAAATTGTACCGATGTACAGTATTTCGGAATCGGTACTTTATTGTAACTGCACCAATTGGAACGATTCCACACAAGTAACGATAATTCCCACCACTAATTCGTAATGTCAGTGAAATGTTAAACACTGCATACCAACGGTTTGTATATGTCAGTAGCGTATACAGGATTTTTTTTGTAGGAAGGGATTGGCTATTAATAATTTACTATAGAGATTAATTTTGTAAAACCCTACGAAAACATATAGTAAAAAGGTAATATGGAAGATATATCTTGGAGGGGCTATTACCTCTTAACCCCCCCTTTCTTATGTGTTCTACTGATATATATATATATACACACATATATTTAGCTGTTTATAGTTCGCGAAAAACTTTTATATTCTAAATAATTCTCTATATATATAGTTTTATCGAAATTTGTCGACAACATTTAAACGATTACCTATCTGTATATACATTCTCGTATTGTACGTTTGGCGTAAAGATTGTTTGGGTTCGTTCCAAGATTTCGGAAGAAATATCTCATAAATTACATTTGGCAAAGGTGTGGCAAAAAATCTGTGAAAGATTTCAACCATGATAATACTACACTTCTAGTACACACCAAGAAGAAAAATCGTTTGCGGGTGGTATAAATTATTAGGTATCGGTTTCCTTTTCCTTTGCATGTGTACTATTAAGATCTGCCGGTATAAATTTAATTTTAAAATATTTGTAAAAATCGTCAATTAAGAATAGTGGATGGTTCTCATTCAGCACAACATTTTATTCAAATCGTCTCTTAACCTGAAAACTATATTACTCAATCGATGTACTCGAAGAGGAAACGTTTATCAAATCAGTGTTATAGTATAGTTATTTTTTTCCGTTTTTTCGTAATAAAACAAATTTATTTCAAAATAAATACTTCTTTTCTATACCTAATATTTAAACATGTTTTTCAATCAAATTGTGTTTTAATATATTTTCATTCCATCACACATATGATAGAATATAGTTTCATAATAATAACCGAACCGGATTTCACAAAACAAATTAAATTACGAAATTCCACTTCATTATTCTAGGAAAAAATTCATAAAACATTACATTTTTTTTTAATTAAAGCTTGAAAATTGGGTACAAGATTTCTCTCAAAAATAAATATTTACCGAAATTTCGTAAAAAAGTTGAGCTAATGTTATAAAATACAATTTTGCCGAAATCTAGTATTAGTTAAATTAATTATTGATTTATTGAATGTAATCATCATTTAATAGTTGTAGTAGTTTACACAACGGATGTGGTATATTTTTATTAAGTAAAAACAATATTTTACGGTATATAAAAAAAAAGTATGAAAAAACGTAAAACGTATCAAATTATAAGGTCCGGCGGTAGATATCACATACATTTGAAATACAATGGGCGTCATCGAAGTTTTGCTTTAATTATCTAACATAGTATGTACGTAATTGTAAACCAATTGGACCAGTTTACATAATATTTTATCAAGATAAAATATATATCAATTTTTAGCACATCTATTTTTCACGCTCATGCTTTTTTGCTTACAATATTTGTGTTAATTAATACTATATTATTATCACTATAATAATCCCAAGAAAATTGAAAATTATAATTGCAACGTCGATTTGATTAGAAAATAATATTTTAATTATTGACGAGAAATATTGTTTAATAATTTAACAATTATTGTTATTCTTCTATCAATATGAAAGTATGATGCTGTTTAACGCATGTATTTTTTTATTGCAATGCGATGTTTTCGTTTCTAAAAAAAATCATATTTATATATGATCAATTATTAATGTATATGTGTTAAAATATACGAGCATTGAAGCAATGAAGTTATGATTTAAAATAATAATTCATTATTTCACATCTTATCATCAAAAACGCCTGCTAGAATTTAATGCAGCATGTGTAATTCGTAATTTTGTAATATAATGTATAACATTACATGGCGCTGACGTGAACAGGTGCAGTAGTGAACTTCGGTTTTTGATGACGTTTAGTTTCTATCGTTGATTATTTTTTACAAGTAGTTCAGGTCATTTTCGACTGGTCGATATCATCGATTGTAAATTAAATTTAAATTAGCGCCGAAGTTATATGAAACTTTGATCGTATAAAAAAAAATCTACTTAGAGTATCATTGTTGTTAATCCACTTTCGTATTTGTAGAAAATAACCGAGACAATTGTTTAGATCTTGCGTTGTTTTGTTCCAAATTAACAAAATAAGATTCTTATTTTTCTCATCCTGTATGGACAAAAAAAAAAAAATTATACAACCATTTATGATTGTTTGAAAATTGTTTACACAATCACGGGTTAAAATAATTGACTCTAAGAATACGTTTCAATCGTGTCGTATGAAAAAAATAAACCATTATTAAATGCCCTTATTTTTATCCGTCTAATAGTTAGCGTGTGTTACTCTTAGCGATTATCAAAGTCGATTTGTTATTTACAGTTTTATCCGAATACGTTGATCTGAAAATAATTATACTTGTCACTTTATCGTAGATATGCATAATATATGTTCACTTTTGGACCGAATTTTTCGGATTGCATAGATTAAAACCAATATCTAATAAATGCGGTTAATCATATCGTACGTGCAGTGTAGGTGCACTACATGTGTAAACTGAAGTTTTCAACATTTAATGAAAATTAAAATTTTTCAACTCTGGTCGGAACGGTCAATATGTCAGTAGAATCTGGATCACGCGTTCCGTATGTCTTGCGATCGTCTACACCATCGTTTACCACGGTGTCAATGTTAAATGGTAGTATACTGTAAATAACATTGTGTAGCACGTTTTAATGCGTACGTGAGGGATACGACTGTGTCTGGTAACCTTTGAAAAGGTCAATTAACTTTTTGGTAGAACCAGTCACGTATTTTAATTGACTGACCGCAGTGCATTGTAGTTAAGTCCAATACAGTGTTTTAAGAACGTCGAGGTTTATTATCATCATTGTATCTTAGTGCGATATTTTAAATATCATCTCTTCTTCTCGAGTGTATTATTTTGTATATGTTATACCGACAGTATTACACATTTATCTAATCATATAAATATTTCGTTACCATCGCCCAGAAACAAGTTATTATTTTATTATGTTATCATATATGCCCTGTGGCGTGTCCAGAAATAGCTTATGAAGAAAATGTCATCTGGGGGTGGAATAAGAAGTAGATCTGGGCCAAGCAATTATAGTTTTGCCGGATAAATATTTTAATAAAAAGAAAGAAATTGTTTTTATTTGAAACGCTACTTTTCTAATTATTTTTTTGACGTTATTCCAAGTAATTGCAATGTTTTGTTTTAATATAATTCACTGTTCTATAAATTTTGCGCTCCTTAATATGTGAATCACACCACCAAAAACTAGAAAAACTAAATACTCAATAATACATTTTACAGACGAACCTCTTGTACAAGTTTCACGCTCGCCACGACACGATATATGCCACTTGGTGCAACTTTAAAATATTCCCGTAAAGCGTAAATATTTTGAAGGAATTACTTTGTACGATTATCACACTCATAATACTTTCTTTTTATCTACCTATGATATTATTATATATTTACAGTGGTAGTACTGTATTAAAATAAAAGTTATACCGTGACTGTTACAAAGTGTTATCGGTTTAATAAATTTGTATACCTGCGTATTATACAAGTATGTGTACTCATCAATGATTCCCACGTAAAAAATCGCGCTGAATGTCTTTTATGAAATTCTCTAAATCGGTGGGTAATTTCCCTCACCATATTTATGCAGGGCCGCCACAACAAGTTCCTCCATTTAATATATTGAATTCTATAGCTCCGACTGACGTACAGTTAATTCAGAATGTATGTTCACATTGTTCAGTCAATGTATTATTAATGTCGAACGTTATAATCTCGGCCTACTGGGTTTGAATTCTTGAGCGTTCCTAAAATAATAGCTTTTCTTATAGAGTATGACACATGAATATATCAGAAATATAATTGGAATTTAATATATAAAGATAACAAAAAACTTTTTATGTGGACTTTCGTAGTTATTTTGTGACAATAATATTACATTTTCAGAAAACTATTCAAAATAAACGTCGACGAACGTGTATACATGTACATTTTTTTTTTATAATGTTAACAAATCAAAAGTGTTCCTTAGATTGCTTACCAAAAAATGTTTGAGATAATTTAGTTGATAATCCTTCCTATTTATAATACAAATGACTTAATTGACTAATAATTGTACTTACTTTTTGAAATATTTTATTATAAACCAAACAAAATAATCAAAATACTTTTGATTATTTTCAACGTTCATTCAAAAGTTGGTGCATTGGTACATTGTGAAATAATAGTAATAATAATTAAATAAAGATAGAGATGCTTCAAAGCCCTTTGGGTTTAGACCTACAAAATATTTTCCCTACGTTCCATTTTATATTTTTGTTAATATTAAATATTCATAAATGTTCGTGCTGCAGGTGCAGATCCACCTAACGTTAATGGGAGAGGTGGGTTATGAATAAGTATACATATTTAGATACCTACTAGTAAATACGAATTTATTTATATATGTGTATATTACGAATTATTTCGAATGCATGTATTACCATGTATTTAATTTTAATTTTCTTAATGTATGCGCTCAATTCCTTTATTTTTTTAAAATAACTTTATTCTATAAAGTTTGGTCTTATCTTTAAAATTGTCCAAATGAGAATGAGTTAAAGTTTTGACTTTAATGTTCTGTTTTTATTACAGCATATTTAACTTTTCAAAAAAATGATATGAAACATTGTAAAAAAAAAGGTAGACTGTTGAAAAATACTATGAAATTAATTTTATAAATTAAAACTTTAACTCATTCTCCATTAGGTAGTCAATTTTCAAGATAGGATATAAAACAAAATAGTTTTAAAAAAATAAAGAAATTAAAATATGAATTCCAAAATGTAGGATATTTTTAGTATATTGTGAACACAGTTAATTATATATGTAATTGATATTATATTTTTCATACAGATAGCTTTTTTAAGGCAATCGAAAAAATGAGGAAACACAAAAACTAGTTTTATTGTAAAACGGAAAAAAAATATACAATGTATATTATTTTGTTGTAAAATTAACGACTATGTATTTACAAATGTTTGCGATTATATTTTAGAATATTTATAGCAATACTTTAATTGCAAAACTTGGTAGTGGATAATTTCATCATTTATACTTATTACTTTAACGTGCATTCAAGTTATTTTGATCTTCGTTATTTCTCACTCCTTCTGCCATTTTATTTCACAATAATTATTATTTTTCTTGCTAACACCTTGTAAACATACGTTCGGCTCTGTTACCTCGCAATATATTTACAACTTTTAAACTGATAAATTTTTCGTTAGTTTCGATACGGTAAATGAGTCGTACATTCGTCGATGACTTAAATTGCATTAACCACGGTCCGTCGTAGGTCTATCTAACAAATCTACATAATTTTAACAATCTCTAATCGATGGCCTGCCATCACTGTAAGCAACGAAGAAGATTTAGTCTTATGTTATGTGTGAATCGTAAATATATTAAATTATACCTGCTTCAAGATGATACTACAGTTCGGACATCTTAACCGTGGACAATCAGATATTAGTATTAAATTATACTTTTTGAGTTTATAGATTATTCACGAATACACACGTGATAATTGGAAAATAAAATGCTTATATTAGGGCGTATCTTTACAAGTTGTCAGTCAGTAACGTTATGTGACCAATATTTGTAACGAAAAATGTATGTTGTGGTAGGAAATATCACGATCATTTTTTTTTTCTTTACTTAATTTGAAGTTTATAAATCCATGAAGAAAATACTATTATCATTTCAAATGTATTTGGCCATTGAACGATAGAAAAATATAATTCATTTCTAGAGAAATTATGTATTCCCATATAGTACAATAATGAGCTATTTTCACTACACTATTTTATACTCTTGTTTTTATAACACATTGTGTATTATGGTGTACTTTCTTATTGAGCAGTACATTATCAAGTTACTGACGATAGTCAGTGAAGAAGACGAGTCAGTTATGCTACGATGAACGAGTGAAAAAATTATCCGCCTTAACGAATTACTCTGTATAGTATATTTAGTGTGTAATTTAGTATAACAAACGAGTTTCTTACTGTATGATGGTTGAGATGTAAAAAATTAGTTTTGACGTCATATATATTACATAGAGAGAGTTTTTTTTTCTACTTACATTTGTCCTCGCACGTGTATGGCGTAAATCTTTATTTACCTAAATATATTTAGAAGTAGACCGAGTACAATGACTAGAAAATATAATATATCATATTGTTTGCCTTCATCTTCATTCCATATATCACATTAAATATTGCAGTTCACTAGAATCTTCCTTGGAAAACTAATGGATCGTTGATTGTATACAATTCTCTCTTTTTTTACGTTTTAATGTTATTTTTCATACAAGTGAGTTTCAATTTCCTATTTTTTTTTTTTTTTTTTTTTTGAATTGAATTCCAAATAAAATATGGAAAACTTGTTTATATACATTTATTTAAGCGCAAACAATAATATTGCTTTTATTGAATCACTAAACAATTGAATACAATGTTGGAGAAATTATAAGTGCCTAAAATAAACTGAAAAATGACTAGATATATGGTAGAATAAATCAATATGTTGTGCAGTGGTATAAAATATTATTGATATTGAGAATTGTAATCAAATTTTAAGAGTTTGATAAATTATTTTCTAGTCATCTCCAGCTAATGTCAATGTCCACCGTAGTGCGGGCATTCACCCATTATATATGTGGTAGTTATATACATAATATTTACCTTTGTTTTCAACCTAATAAGAAACGGACGTTCGTGTCGTATTTTAAATTAAATCAAATTGTGTTGACTTTATGTATGTAAATACGAGTACATATGCATATTTATATACATTTCCATGTTTTTTATAATAGCCCAAAAAGTATATAAATAAGTTTTAAGTTCGAATTTTAGTCAATAGATTCAAGTAAAGTCGTCCTATGAATTTATGAGACCTAGGGAAAATCAATTCGGAGATCCCTTAAATATTATAATAATATTCGAGTATGATAAAAAAATAAAAACTGTTTTTATTTTTTTGTATTATAGTCAAATATCTCAGTGTTTCATATATCTTTGTTTTACTATGATTCGTTGGTTCACTAATAGTTATGATTCGTAAGGAATTTGTTTTCTTAGCCTTGTTCACACGATGAAATTAAAGCGTGACATAAGATGTCGTGATATTTAATGTTCAGAAGTGTCGCCGTTTGAACAACATAGTGTCTCAATGTCACGATTTCGCGACACTAGTGCTGCGGATCAGAAATATTTTATATGAAATATTATGACACACGTGGTGTTGTGCCACTGTTATTAGTTTTCACTAAGACATAGTATAATTAATCTGAATAAAATTACAAAATTACCTAAGATCTTCCGTCTGTAACTCCTTGAATAACGTTTGTGATGCACCTCTGCCCACTTTTTAACCCATTCTCTTTTTCTTTTTTAATTTTTTTTTTACCAAAATCAAAAATAAAATACAAAAATAATTATTTGTTCGAAAACATCCACAACTACGTTTAAAACGTAAATATTGGTCATTTCAATCTAACAAAAAAATTGTTTTAAAAAAAAAAAAAAAAAAGAACCGGATGGGCCTCGCTCTGCTGTACAGTTAGGGGTGGAGTGCACCTCGCTTATAGGATAGGTCATTATTATAATGGATTTGTTAAATTTGAATGCAATAATAGATATCATTGTATACGAATAACGATTCTGAACGGAGTTCATATGTTAGTCTAGAATAAAATACAATGTTATTTATAAATATTATATAAGTATATTTTATTTTTAAACGAAAAATTTAGAAAAACCGAAAATTTAAATTGTCTATAAATAAGTCAAAATATGTCAAAATACTTTGAAATTTTAACCATGTATAGAAAACGTCAATATAAAGATTTAATGATAATTTCAAGTTGTTGCGGTTTTTCGTTTTTGAGTTAGGGCATTTTAAAAAAACCGATATCATTTGTCAGTCTAGAACATTCTACATTATATTATATTTTACATGTAATTTTATGTCAATATTCGATGTTCAAACGCTTATAAAAAAAAATTGTGCCTATGGATTTTAATAATTTTTGAATGACATTAAGAACTACTTCTGTGGAATCTTCGATTTAAATTTTCAAGTATTTTGTAGAAGCCAAATTTTTTTTATCACCGATTATAAAAATAAAATGTAAAAAAATCGAATATTTTAAATGACTATAAGTGGCTTAAAAATCAATATAATATTTTGAAAAAAATATTGCATAAAAGAAATACCAATCTTAACAGCTGGTAGAAATTTCAAAAATCTGCGACTTATACTTTTTGAATTATAACAAATATTTAAAATCGTCTGAGAATAAATCGCTATTTTATGCAATTTCGTAAATATTTAAATTTCAAACAGTCGTACAATTTTTTCCTCTTAGTCCGGTAGAAATTTTTTTAAAGATTTTTGAAGAGTAGCTCATAGATAACCTAGTGTTAAAATGTTGAACCTTAAGTATGAACAAAAAAAATTTTATGAATTTTTATCTACAAAATAACATGCAAATTATCGTGATTTTTACACATTTTATACAAATTTGAGAATTAAGGGCTTATAAAAAAAAATTGAGTTAACCGATCACCAATATTTTTTAGTTACGATAAGTTTAACTTATTATAAACCTAGTATAAAATTTTCAAGAGTTTTCGCTCAATCAATTAAATTTTATAGATGTTTAAAAACAAAAATTTAACAAAAATCGAAAATATAAATTGTCTATAAATAAGTCAAAATATGTCAAAATACTTTGAAACCTTAACCATGTATAGAGAACGTCAATATAAAGATTTGGTGAAAATTTCAAGTTGTTGCGATTTTTCATTTTTGAGTTAGAGCATTTTAAAAAAAACCGATATCTTTGTCAGTCTAGAATATTATACAGTATATTATATTTTACATGTAATTTTTTGTCAATATTCGCTGTTCAAACGCTTATAAAATAAAATTGTGCCTATGGATTTTAATAATTTTTAAATGACTTTAAGAACTACTTCTGTGGAATCTTCTATTAAATTTTCAAGTATTTTGTACGAGCCAAATTTTTTTTATCACCGATTATAAAAAAAAAATGTAAAAAAATCGAATATTTTAAATGCCTATAAGTGGCTTAAAAATCAATATAATATTTTGAAAAAAATATGACATAAAGGAAATACCAATCTTAACAGCTGGTAGAAATTTCAAAAATCTGCGACTTATACTTTTTGAATTATAAAAAATATTTAAAATCGTTTGAGAATAAATCGCTATTTTATGCAATTTCGTAAATATTTAAATTTCAAACAGTCATAAAATTTTTTCCTCTAATTCCGGTAGAAATTTTTTTAAAGATTTTTGAAGAGTAGCTTATACATAACCTTGTGTTAAAATTTTGAACCTTAAGTATGAACAGAAAAAATTTTATGAATTTTTAACTACAAAAAAACTTGCAAATTATCGTGATTTTTACATATTTCGTATAAATTGGAACTTTGAGCACTTATAAAAAAAAATTGTGACTTACGATTTTAGATTTTTTTTTATCAGTTAAGGAACAACTTATAAGAAACCTTGTATTAAATTTTCAAGATTTTCTAGGCAGCCAAAAAAATTTTATCATTATTTAAAAAAAAAATACTTAAAAATATTGAAAATTTCAATTGTCTATAAATAGCTTAATAAAAGTCAAAATACTTTGAAAATTTAATGGTGTATAGAGAACGCTAATCTTAATATTTGGTGAAAATTTCAAGTATTTACATCGATTAGTTTTTGAGTTATAGCAAAATAAAAAATTTGATTTGGTCAAAAACTGGTTTTGCGTAAAAACTCCCGTTTTTCCCAAATTTTTTTTATGGTTTTTCCCGTCGCATTTAAAAAATATTGGAAATTTTTAACTTTTGACCCCCCAAAGTACCAAATAGATTCACTTTCCTTTCAGAAAAGTTGCTACATAAGGCAATCGAAGCATTTTTACTGCCCCAAAACGTGTCGACAGACACAAAAAAAAAAAAAAAAAAAAAAAAAAACACACATCATTGTAAAATCAATACATTCTTCACTCCGTTCAGAATCTAAAAAAACGAACTATGAATAAAAGTAAAACAATTAGATTGATAATTATTAAATAGTATTTGAAGTGGTAAATAAAGATTACAACTACTTATTACAATCTAAATTTTAGTGCTTACAATTTTATAAATATTTACAGCACATGACACTTGACACTGTGATATCAAATTTTGAACAATGTTATAAAAATTATCATCGACATCAGTGTCATTGTGTGAATTAGGTTTTATATTATCAATATTATCTAATTGTTTCTATTGATAAATATAATTCGATCGGCACTAGTTGTTGTAAACTATATATTGAAAAGGATTTCATCAACGATATTTTAGTCGTGTTTCGCGTTAATGTGTATTCGTGTTTCTTATTAAAATGTCAAAAGTACAATCGTCTATTTGTAAATATGTTGCGGAATATTGAGATAGTATTTTTCTTCCGAGGGGAAAATTCTTTTTTTTTAAAGTATGTGAGATTAAAGTCAACAGTGCAAAGCACTTTTGTTTGAAAATTTGTCCAAGTTTTTGGATGTCAAATACTCTCCAGTCTTTCCTGGTAACTTTCAAGGACTATAAGTATAAAAATCTACTAAATTTGTTTACATTGATTTTCGTTTATGAATATTTATTTAAATTAGTGAATATTCAAATACACGTACACTAATAGCTAATAATGTTATGTAAATTATTTCGTAGTGATTTGGATATTTTTGAACTTAATATAACGCTTAATAAGATTTCATTAAAAATAATCGTACAACTGCAATAAATGTCTACTAAATTTAATCGTTAATGTGTACTCACAGTCAGTAGTGTTTAATTATAAAATTAAATTACCGGAGAATTTTAGATTAGTATAGAATTTATAAAATGTAGGATGACACCAAAAAATAATTCATTTATTTATACAGGCACCGTATTATACACGTGTGTACCCGTCTTGAATGTTTAAATATGCCATGTTTTATATGTGTATTTAAATAATTAAATCAAGGAGAAAGAGTTCTTATGAGGAAATTTTGTATTTTAGTTACATATCTAAAAATAGTTATTTAGTTTGTAGGTATTCTAATTTAAAACTTTTTTCCAATACACCGTAACTTGGATTAATATGGATATAAAGACGTTCAATATTATAATAAATATTAAACCTGTATTATGGCTAATTTATTTAAATTAATTTCATAAAATGTAATTTTTATCTTGTTTATTATTAATAATAGTATTAATAAGTAGTATTAATAATATATTTCAATTAATATTGTGCTCAGATTTTGCTTTTATACAAATAATAGCTTATAATGTATCAGTTAATTAAATAAATAATAATAAATACAGTTTTTATAAGTTTTTTTGACTGAATTCAAAACTTAAAATCTTAATTCATATTACTGTATTAGGACAATTTGTTTTACTATAAATCTTACGCTTAGTATATAGTTTTTAAGGTTTTGATAAAAGCATTATATTTTTATTTTTTAAAAAAAAATCCTATTTTTAAGAAAGATATGGTGATTAAAATTAATAATTTATTCTGAACAAGATATAATTTTCTATCGTAATTGCAACGTTATACGAAAAAAAAAAATTAAAAATAATGTTGCCTTCGAACTACATTTTTCTACACTACTGAATTCAATTATAATTTTACATTGCTCAGTGTGTAATTAGCAAAGAATAATGTTGGCATTTACATGTTCCGTAAGCTTTTTCTACTTGAGTTAATTCAAAGGAAATCTGATTAAAATTACAGTATTTTTCGTTTAATAACATTTAGACCACTCATAATACACCTCTCTCTTTCTCTTTTCTACCCTATTTAGATGTATGCGGATATACGGATATACGGACAACGTCAAGTATTTGCATAGACGTTAATTATTTTTACTATGTTTACAATATTTAAAATAATTTAATCAACTATACATTTTCTAAATTTTCAATTAAAAACTTAAATAATGTTAATTTTTATGTGAATATTAAATTATTTATTTTTTTTTAATCTGTTTGGAAAAAACAATTTTTTTTTTTTAGTAAAAGTAAGGGTGAAGTTTTTCAGCGAGAAGAGTAAAAATATTACTTAGAAGCCTGAACGACCATCGAGTTTTATCGAACCGTTTTACACTTGTTATTCAAAGTTTCTCCACTTGTAACCAAATTATGCATACAAATACCTGTTGCAGCGATAATAGGTCAATTAAAAATGTCGAACAAGAGGGCAAGTAGAAGGCTTTAGAATGAAGAAATTCTACGTAAAAAAGGTATAGTGAAAACAATAATACGAACAGACGGCATAGCAACTATAATTACCCTCCGTGTTTCGAAATTGAATTTACCTTTATTATATCGGAAGAATGAGCAACGCGCAGCTATTTGTATGAAACGAATATGTCTGTTTATACGTACTCGCATCATTCATATATACGAGATTAAATCATATCTAATAAAATACGTTGTGTCTTGTACTGTGTAATACAGTTATATCTGCATCAAATAGTATAACGAGATTAATCCGTTGTTTCGATTTTTATAATAAATACATTGCATTTAATGAGGATCGATTTTAATAACATGCCATGCCTTGGGCGCACGATTGAGTTTCGACTAGTTGACATTCAATATAATATATCTGTACGTGTATGGGAGTCGAAAATAAAATTGAATATTTTAACTATTGACTGTTATGTGCTATATTTTTATATGCTGTGCATGTAAACAGTTATGTGTACAGAGGTTAATTTTCGTCAAAACATCTACTGATAAAATTATTAGTGTATAACAATGATTGAAGTGTACGACGATTCTTAGAGAAATAAAATATTATGTATTCGTACGCCACTTATTCATTTTGTATAGTCATTAGTACCTTATTGTATACGTACATTGCACACACAATGTGTATGCACAAGTTTATATTTTGAAAAAATTTGAAACCTATTGCTTGAAATTTAATATTAAATTTATTTTCCCTCTTTCAAGCTTTTGATACGTGTACACTTGTAGTTCTAACGAAAATTGGACATAATTTTATTTTTTCGGAGTATTACAATAAAGCAGTTTATTCGCTCCACTCATTTTTTATTTTAATGCGATACGGCAAAAATTACTTTGTGAAATAGGACATGTATATATATCTACCAACCTAGACCTAATTGACATTTATAATATCTATTATTTAAATGCAGTTGTCATGGAATTTAATTTAATCTATGGTAGGTATACGCATTATATTATAATCTACAGAATCCATTTATATTAATAATATTTTATTTTATTTTATAATTTTTTTTTTTTTTTAAGATCAGTTGGCAGTTACTATTGTTAAAATATTATCTACATATTATAGAAAAAAATCAAATATATATATATATATATATATATATATATATATATACTTACTAAATTTTCTCATATATTTCAATTAAATTAGTAACACTTAAATATATTATAGTTTGGAGACTTGAACATTATAAATTTAGTATGCAAATATTAGACATGGATGAATTACACATTTTTATGTCTACGTTTTTAATTTATTATGAACACTTTTTTACTTGTAAATTTATCTTGTTATTATAAATTAAAAAGCTTTAAAAGTAAAAAAAAAACATAAGTCCTTAATCTTAATCATTTTCAATATAAGTATTAAATTTTTGACTTTTAAATTTAAATAGTTAATCTTCATTAGGATTTTTAACCAAGATGGTCTAATTTTATTTAATTTAATAAATAAAAAATTATATTTGATGTGTATTTTTTATTCTTTAACTAACAATACACTATAAGAAATAACGATGACATTAAATTAATTTCAATAGTTTATAATTTATTCATCTAAATCATTGATTACAAATACTAATATTTATAATCAATGATCTAAATTAACTTCGATAATTCTACTGCTCATTATATTCGATTAAACTAGGAGTGGAAACGGTATTTAAATCGTGTTATCACTTATAGTTTTTTATGTAATATCAATTAATACAAATAAATGATAAAAGAAGTAGTTTGAAGCAGTGTGCACTATTTGTTTAAAATTTTTTACTACATTTTTGAAACATTGGTTATTGATGAGTTAATAATGCCATCAAGCAATACAAATAAGACGGTTTAATACTTTTTACTGAGAAGTTTGATTATAACTACAACATTTTAGTGTAACTCATATGTGTGGTGTATGACATTGCGTATCATTTTCCATTTGCGTATTAATTTTAGGTGATCTTAGTTAGATTCGAACAGATGGAATGGTGATTTATAGCCCTATGTTGTTAAGTATAGAATTTCAATCTTGTATAATTATTACAACTTTTAAGTATAATTTTGTTTCGATAAAGTTTCGAGTACTTTTGTTATACGTATATCTATAATTTTTTTATGTAGATATTATATGTATAAATATAATCATGTATAATCGAGTTTTGAGAAAAAAATTGAAGATTTTTACACCATATCATTTTAAATTAATTTACATTTAAAATGTTTGAGTCTTGTAAGTATATTTATATATATATATATATATATATATAAAAACACATGTATATAAATTATATATATTTTCATATACAAATTTATTTTAATTATAATAATAAAGAAAATTAATTATTTTTTTTTGTGTATTAATAATTTATATATCAGTATATTTATGTCATTTACCATGTGTATTTATGTGTGTCTAATAATTCTTACTTACTATTTTTTTGCTTTTTGCTTATGGTTTTTTCTATTAAATTTAATACAAGACATTTATATTTCTTGAAAAAATAAATATATATCAAGGTTTTCATTTTTAAATACATATTAATTATCAAAGTATTGTATTTGGATGTCTTCTTTAATTCAAGTATTCGTGTAAAATAATATAACTATTGTTTACTTAAGTAGAATTTTTTATAATTGCTTATTATTACAAATACTATTTTACGTTTTATTTACTGTTTACATTTCATTATTCACTTATGCTTATTGTACCATGAGCGTACAGATTGAATAATTTTCTTAGTTAAAAAAATTAACTTTAACAATTTACAATCAGAATATTTTATTCCAGTAGAATTACAATTTCTTGTTATTTCTGACCTTTTGGTCAAAATAAGGCGTGTTCAAAAATATCTATATTATTATTCCGATATGAGTTGTAAAATAATTATTACGTAAAAACTATTAAATCAATGCATAAGTATCTTTAAATGTAACAATTCACCTGAAAATATAAATATATATCTCACTAAAGATAAAATTATTGAAAAAGCGTAATTACTAATAATCATTAAAACAACTAATTTTTAAACACAGTTAGAAATTTCAACTTAGTAGTTTAAAATATAAAATTAATTATTTCACAAAAATCTGGACTTTTTAATATAAAATCATAATCAACAATCTCAAAATATATAAATATTAATAAACTAATTTCAACCTATATTTTAACTTGTTCCGTATTATTTTATTCTAAATTCTTACCAGGAAGGCAATCATTTTGCTGAAACATTAGGAGGAAACTTATTGTCAAATTATCGCATTATTAAGGTACAGTTCTACAAAAAAGACTCTTCCCCCATAAGTTTTAAAATATATTTACTAAATAAACTTCAAAACCACAAATACCGTTTTAGCAACCTACGTTGGCCATTTGACAATTCTGAAATCCAACAAAAATATCCTTATTGCAACTCATCAAGTTCAACAACCTTAACAAAACTTCTATATGGATTAAGCAATGAAAAATTAAATTAAACAAAACCTAATTAATTCAAGACAATTACACTTAAATGAACTTCCTGTATTAAATTTATTCAATAACTCTATGTCGAATTAAAAATTCAAAAACCGACCCTAGAATAACAGACAAAATATTCTCATGGAAAGAACATACTATAAATAAAGGATCTGCTATTGTATAAAATTCCAAAAGTAAAGAATTTATAAGCTTAATTTTTGTTATTGAATTGACTACTGAGCTATCTAATTAAATAACAAATAAAAAGTAAGAGAAAACTTTTTCATTCAAATTATAAAATAATAATTTGTATCTTGTTCTGCATACATTTTAATTAATTGTAAAATTAATATTTAGGTAAAATTTATGTAAAAAAATATATCAGGCATTTGTATCTAAAATATTAATCCATTCTTCTTCGTTTTAATGTTTTTACCTAATTCTTTACTAGCAAGTATATTAAAATGATATACGGTACCATGTTATTTAGTATAAATTATAAAGTGAATGACTTCAGAATGTAAATTTCTAAAAAAAAATATGTATATTTATATAAATATAAGTGATTATTAACTTCAAAAGTTGCAATATTTAATTATAACTAAGTATTTCAAGAAAGTAATAAATAATATAATTTTGTTGTGACTTTTATTTTTACAGAGATTAATATTTATTTGTAGAAAGTCATAAACAATGTAAAATTACTGTTGTCTGAAAGACAATTATATGTTTAATAATTAATCTGAAAGTTCTTGTTATAAGTGTGTTCCTAAATTATTTGAAACTTATATAAATTCAACAACTTAAGCAATAATACTAAAGTACACTTGAAAGCCCTATCCAAGTGCTTCATTATTTCAAATTGGTAGTCAATATTAAATGTCATTAAAATAATAATTGATACTTTAGTGTTTAGCAATTAATTTATGGCAGTATAGATTTTTATCTATATTTTTTAATTGCTGTAAAAAACTAAGAACTTTGTTCGCTTATTTACTTTTGATTTTTTTTCAGATTTCTTCATTTTAAATTAAATATTAATTAAATTAATGCACTGCGTTTTGTGTAGGTATTTAAATAAACTTATTAACTTGGGTATTGTTTTTTCTCATAACGAACAATTTGTGTTTCAGACGAAGTAGCCGCCTAACCATGGTATTGATCAGACAGTGTAGTCGACTCATAGGACATAGATA